>JABXWE010025822.1:0-20496 GCA_014611495.1 Limonius californicus
CCCACCCACAGACAGACATTTTTTAAAAACCACTTTTTTGGGTTCCTAGAGACCCAAAACGGATATATCCGTTAAAATCTCGATTTCGAAAATTTTCATGATTTCAATACTTACCCTATACCTATAAGGTATGGGAAAGTAAAAAGTAAGATTGACATGTCCGAGGATTTTCTGTGAAAACCATTCTAAAATGTTTTATTGAATTTATCCACTACTTTACGAAAGCACTGTATAATAAGCGTTTACAGGCCAATTAGGCCCATTGCTGAACAATTTTCCTCCATTTCCCTGTATCGGCTGCCTTGATTTTCCAGTTTGTAATGCCTGTTTCCCGCAGATCCTCCATTATAGCCTCCATCTATCTTCTTTTTGGATGACCTACTCTTCTTGTGCCCTCCATCTCTCTGTTCAGGACGACTTTCGGCATTCTCACATTTTCCAGTCTTTCAACATCTCCCAGCCATCTTAGTCTCTGTGCCTTTATTATTTATGTGATTCCCGGTTGACCATACATGTTAATTACTTCTTCATTTGTGTATCTTCTCCATTGATCCCCTACTTTCTTCCCTCCAAATATTCTTCTGAGAATTTTCCGCTCCCATATTTCTAGGCTATTCTGTTCGTTTTTATTGAGCACCCATGTTTCGCAAGCATACACCACAGATGGCCTTATCACCATTTTATACACCCGCACCTTTGAAGAATAATATACTGGTAGTTACTAGATATTTGGGACCATAGCAATGCCTTATTTTTATAGCGTGTTCCACTTTGCCTTTGGCAGTGTGTTGTTGCTTATAGCTAGTGCCTGTCTCGGTGGGTCAGAATTTGTTCTGAACTCATTGTCAGTGCAAGTTAAATACTGCTAATTGAAACATGAGTTACCCTGTTTGCGAATTTAGTTTATAGTGGTGTTTTTGAAAATATAAAATAATTTTTGCAATGTTATGTATGCAATCAATTATTTTTCATTCTTATAATTTTATAAAAAATAAAAGCCTAGCTGGCTTTTATTATTTTTTATTGGGTCCTGGGGTATCCAGGATCGGCCTTCGAGTCAGCTCCATGTCAGATGATGATGATGATTTAGCTAACCATTAGAATTAATTTTTCAAAATTGTCCATAGTTCTAATTTGTCAGATATTGTTGCCAAATTCTTAATTTAGTTTATGGTGTCTTTTTGAAAATATATAAGTTAATTAGTGCAGTATTTACTATCCTAATCAATTATTGTTAGATATTCTTAAAATTTTATTCTCTATTTATTTGACCATAATGCAGCCAAAGTCATACTTTTCTGAAACAAAAGCAATAACATTTTCCATAGTACCAAACGCAAAATCAATGTAACTTCTTTGAGAACTGAAATACATTGCACTCTGAAAAAACAAATTAAATATGTAAAACTGGTACGAGTTCAGTTTCAGTGTGCACTAAGGTGACAAGTGGAACACTATTAGTGTAAAGTTATATGTACAAATGTTCTATTAAATATTAATAGTGGAGAAACAATTTATTTAATTTTTTTTATAGGCTAAAATGTCGAGTTGTGAAAAATGTTGCATAGTAATAAATGAACTAAACACGGTAGATAATGCTTCAAAAGCTGGTGGTGACCAAAAAAGTTATGTCGCACCTGATGATTTAACAACAGCTTTAGAGCGAATACGAGAACTTGAGTTGGAATTAGCACAAACCAAACTTGCTCAAGTAGAAGCTGAATGCAGGAATCAGGTAATTAGTGGTCAATATTTGTTTTAGAAAGCTGGGGTTCCATTTTTATAAAAAAAAATTTATTGATTTTATTCTCATGTAAATAATTACAATTAAAAATATTAAAAAATTGTGTACATAAGTGAAATAAAACTGGCCCTGATAATAACTTACAACTGAGAGTAGTGGAGGTACGTTAAAAATCTATGTTAAAACAGAAATACTTAAGTCAGGCAAATGCTGTGGATAGAATCATAAACCTATTTGGGTAAGAATTATTAACATAACAGCATTGTGTTTGGTTAATAAGAGGGAAATACCAGATTCAACAGAATGAGATTGCCATATGTCAGAGATATACAGGGTGTCCTTTAAATACCTTAAAAGCTTCAGGTAGCACTCTTCTGTAAGAAATACAGTCCTCAAAAACACTAACACGAACTTCCTATAGTGCTTAGTTTCCTCACACGAGACACTTAAAGAATATTATACTTGGCAACGTTGACGATGTCTTTGCATTTATGGAGAATTTAATTAGTAGGCCGACATTACATGAAGCAAAATCGAGATGTCCAAAAATTACGTTTTTATCATTTAAATTTTTAAATTACATAATATTCATTTATCATTTTTAGCCGCGTCTGGTAAAAAGAGGTAATTAATAAACTGAATGACAGTGATGTTGATTTAAAAATTAGACTGTTCATTATTACTCTTATCTGATATTTTTTAAATTGTTTGAATCATTCTGCCAATGCAAACTATTCTGCTGGATTTTAAATAATAAAACCAAAATCATTATGCACAACCCTTTTTGTATTTTATTAATTTACAAATTGTTCAAAATTTCTGCCTCCAACTTCGTGGCATTTCATTGCCCTTGTAATAATGGATAATTGGACACGCCGCAGCATGTCTTCGTTTATGGTTGTCGCCGCCTCACCTATACGCTGTACCAAATCTTCGTAATTTTCAACAGGCGTCAAATATACCAAGTTTTTCAAATGACCCCACAAAAAGAAATCAAGTGGCGTCAAATCGGGACTTCGTGGAGGCCAGGCTACCCTACTTCCGCGACCTATCCATTTTCGTGGATAATTTTCGTGAAACCATTGCCTAACTCTAGCAGCGTAGTGACTTGGAGCTCCGTCTTGTTGCATCCACATATCCCGACGAACTTGCAAAGGAACATCTTCTAATAAAGGTGGAAGGTCGTTATTTAAGAAATTTAAGTAGTTCTCAGCATTTAATCGGTTAGGTAGTACAAAAGGCCCAAGGAGTTTATTATCTACGATTCCTGCCCAAACATTCACTGAAAACCGAACTTGATAATTTCCGTGGTGCAGAGCATGAGGATTTCATGTGCCCAGATATGTTGGTTGTGAGAGTTAAAGATGCCATTTCTCGTAAATGTCGCTTCGTCTGTCCACAGAATGTTGTTTACAAATCTTGCATTTCCTCTATGTTTTTCTAATAACCAATCGCAAAAGCTAACACGTTTCTCGTAATCTTCCTCTAATAAATGCTGCACTCTTACTTTATGGAACGGATAAAGTAGATCTTCCTTCAAGATGTTATAAACGGTGGTCTTGGAGGCACCAACAACTCTAGAAAGAGCACGCACGCTAGTACCCGGATCATCTGTTACAAGTTCCAGTACCTCCTCTTCTAAATTTCCGTTTCTAACATATCTTGGTCGGCCTCTATCAGCATTGGGAGCAGGACGGATATTTCCTGTTTCTCTAAGCCTTTGATTTGTAGCCCGAATTACCACATGGCTGGGATGTCTCCTATTCGGAAAACGCTCGGCGTAAATCCTAGCAGCTTGATTGCAGTTTCCGTGGCACTCCCCAAGAACCCAAATCATGTCAACGTACTCGTTTGTGTCGTACTCCATAGGAAATAAATGCAAATAACCCAATAACAAAACAGGAACCAAAGCAACAAAATGAATGAAAGCAACAAAGTGAATGAATACAGAAAAACGCAAATAAACTCACAACGAACCAGGAACTGAAGGAAAATGACAATGCAAACGTCCCGATAAGTAAATCAAAGATTTTGACAAATGTCGAAAAACAAATTTTCTACTTTTCATCACAATACCATGGCTTTGCACTGTTGTCAAATGTAGTATTTACGAAATTTATCATTTTTAACAGTACTTCCAGAAGAGCAACTAGAGCGTCAACTCAATATTAATCTTTACATAATCAAGTGGCAGTCAGTCACTTATCGGCAGATACGTGCAACATTAAAGTTCTCGTTATTGTTTCCATGAAATTCTGTTTTAAAGATATGAACTTTAACACTCTCGTACAAGAAAACTAAGCTCCAAATACCTACTTTTTTTTGAAGATTTGTATTAAGCATTCATAAAGGAAAAATTCTACCTGAAGCTTTTAAGGCATTTAAAGGACACCCTGTATAAAAACTTGTTTAAGTTATTGTGACAGTTGTAGTTTTAAAATAATATACTGTTTGTTTATAAAAATATCTGATTTCTTAATACATGATTTTACATTCATTTAGGGTTACTAAAGTGGTCATATTATTTGAAGACCTATGTTACATAAGTTGAGACATGTTTTCAGAATACACAACATATTTTCAGGATCTGACCCATCAACTTAGATCAACAGAAATGGAATTAACCACAGCTAAAAACAGTTGGCCACCTTGGCTAAGCAAGACATTAAGTTCAATCAGAGAAGTAGCAAATAAAAAGGATTTTACACACTTTCCGTACCCCCAGTCAAACATTCCTAGTTCAACCCCTTCATTTATATCACACATAAACACGGTGAGACGTGAAAGTGCCCCACTCAAAAATGACCACTTTGATAGTTGTGATATTCGAAGAGATTCTGCTCCAGTTATTAAAGATTCCCAGAGTTGCAGTAGTCTTAGAACACAAAATTGATCGTGGCTGTTTGTTTTTCGTTAACTTTATGAGAGATTTGTTTTTCTTTTTTTTTCTAATGAATTTATGTTTATTTTCTTGTTTATGTATAAAAAAATTATAAGTTTATAAATTTTATAAAAGTTTGAACATATAAGTCTTTCTTTCTTGAACACCAAAGGGCAATATTTATATATCTAGAAAATGAAAGTGAAGTACAGTGGTATTATATGAAGCACTTTTTTCAATGCCTGTGTAAAGAATAGTAAGAATATTGATAGAAGCAAGGACATGCCATATAAAAACTTCACACACACTATTATCACTTTCTATGAACGACGGCCCTATTGTGATGGAGTAAAAATTTTAAGGCAATAAGAGTATTGCAAATTTTCACATGTTTTATGATGCTGTCACATAAGTCAACCAACATATTTTGTGATACAATATGTTAGATTCAGTTTTTTCAATATTTAAACTACACTTTTAGCAAACTTGATTGACCTCACTGTAATGTGGAAACTTAACAATCAAACAAAGTGAAAAATAATTAGGAATTTCTTTCCGCTCTACAAATTTAGAATGAAAAATAGTCCTTTTTTCCAAATCAAAACTCATGGGCAAGTTGTCCTGTTCATTTGAATAATGAAAAATAATTTAAAATCAGTGATACGATATTTTGTTGAATTTAAAGTCATAAAAAATGACGAACAGGCTTTTAGAAATATGAAAATGTAAAGATAATACTCTTAGGGCAGTTCTTCCTGGATGTTTCCTAAATTTAAGTTATTAACAAAATACTCGAGCATTTTTAATCATTCTTGCAAACATTGATTAGCGATAAAAACAAAATATTTTGTAGCCTTTTGTGTTCTTCAAATGTCCTAAATTAAAATGTACAAAACTCCGCTTCACATTTACAAGAGCAAAGAAATACTCCTTTAAATGTCTTACTAATGGTGGCTGTATCTGCCTCAGTAATGAGTGTTTTTACATAGTGTAAGGTACTGGTGGAAATCTCTCGTGTATTACAATAGCTTTAAGCATTTTTTAAAGTATGAAGTATAAAATAATTTATAATTAGATATTATTTTTTTTATTCATTAATATATGTTTAATTAATGTCTTTAAGGCTGTACAAATACTCCACTTTCGTTTATTTAGTGAAAGTTAAAATATAAATCAACAAAAAAAGTTAACTGATTAACAATTTCTTCTCACTGCACTCTTTTTTTTCAATGCTTTGGATTTATTCTTATTGCAATTTGTTAGAACCTAGTACTTTGTGTGTACTTTATGAATGTGATTGGAAGTTCGAAGTATTTACTCAGCCTTGAATGCTCTGAAATTTTACAATTTGTTGTGGTTAATTTATTTAAATAATAGCCTGGTAAATCAAATGTTTCTATACCTGTGTTGCCATATTGTTAAATAGTCTTCTTTAGTTCATAATAAGAGACCTGTAAAATATGCACTGCGTCTATGGGTATAGCAAAAACACATTCAATATTTCGTCACTCTTTATCTATATCAAAAACTTTTTTTGGATGCAATGAAGTTAATGGCATACTTCAAATTAACAAGAAATTCAAAGTGCATGCATATCGAAATATGAAGTAAAAGTAAAAATAGTCCAGACCATTTTCATTATAATATTTTCATATCAGTATATAAATAACAGCATTTTCTTAAATAAAATCTCTAATAATTTGAATTTCTTGTGTAATTTGGAAATCGTGTTATTATTCCGTGTGCTACTTATGAAGAAAATAATATTTCAGTTCATTTACTTGCCCATAGGCGCTTAGATCGATGCCATAAGCTGATAACACAGTTAAACAAATTGAAATGATTAGAAAAGCAAGAAATAAAGGTATTTGACCAATTTATTAAAATGATTATTTTGTAGGAGGACTTTAACTCTATTACCTTTTACAATATTAATTTGATTATTAATATGCTAGTATATGTTTGTGATATTTTTACTTAATACATATATTACACATTTAAATATGATTTTGAAGGTATATGTAAATGAATGCTGAATCTACTCTGTTTTTGGAAATAATTTTCTCCGTCCCACTGATATTGATTATAATTATTTGTTACTATTTTGAAAATGTACCTCGGTGTATTATGTTTCATCCAAATCTAGGTAAGTAATAGAAAACTTTCTATTTACATTTCCAGAAGCAAAATATGCACAAACACTTGATAAATGTGAAGTGTTTCTAAGACAACTTTAAAGCTCTCAGATAACATGACCATAATACTTTTGTATATAAACATTTTCAATCAAACCATGTATTTTACACATTTAATTTGTAAGGCTTGTGTAAGATAGTCATAATACAGCCATAAATATAGTGATACTAATGTCACAGGTTAGCTCGATTAGATGTAAATTATGCGTATTGTAATACTGTGTATGCAAACTGTAATGTGCACTTAAGGCAAAAGGAATAGAAATTGTGAAATATTTTATTTCAGTTTAAATAATAAATATAAAATTAAAAAATACACCATATGCAAATTGTTAATAACCTATTCCTGTAATTGTTTTAAAATGAATTTAGAACCGTTTAAATAAATATGTGTGCATATTTATTATTCTCAACAGTTCAGTTATGTACATAATTTCTCGGACTGTACTAAAGCACTACAGTCAAATCTCTTTGTCTCCAATCTCGATTAGTCGAAGTCCACTGACACTCTTGACCAAATTCCTAGTTTTGTTTGCAATTCTCTGTCTTGATAAATTAAATATTATTTTCATCCCCTACCAGTTCGACGAAGTCCCGGGTCGCATACATTCGTTGCCCGTTCACGTACGATCAGGAGAGTTAGGGCAGCATTGGCTCCGGTCAGTACTTGGATGGGTGGTTGCGTTTACGCGGCGCTTCTCTCCCACGAGGATTGAATACTACAGGAGAATAGATCAACAACCCCCCTTAATTTGGGGGAGGCCCTTGCTCAACAGTGGGATGTTGGGGGTTAACGGAGAACCTCTTCCACTTAAAGAGGTGTAATAAAAACAGTTTTAGTTGAAACACTCAAAGAAAAGTATTGGCAGTTAAGAAAATATTTGCTTTCATAGCAATCTACTACTATAAAATATTAATGAAAATGTAAATTTAAGAGTAGGCATGAACAATTATTAAGATTGGAAATTAACAGAATATAAGGAAATCTAAATGGTTTGTCACAGCCCTAAGAAACATAAAATAATAGAAGCAGCATATAAATTAAAAACGACTAGCAATTCCTCCACCACGACTGTCAGAATGAGAATTCAAATTATCTCCAGTTTTCTCAACAACATTGCAGCTATTATATGGTTCACTAACTAGCACAACTTTTCCCAAATTTTCTAAAAGTTTAACTACAACATCACTAAAAAAAGACGAGTGTGCATCTGCAACAAAAATAGTTTCAATTTTTTAAACGTGAATAGAATTTATATACCTTCGATTCCAATCGATCCATCACCTAGAATATTAAACCTAGGAGCTTCAATGCTAGAAGTTGCATTTTCTGCAGCTATTAGCAATGAAGTGATAACTTGCGAAGCTGTAGCAATGTCGCTAGCACCCAGTATAATTCTACGGCCACATATATAATCGCTATCTGTAATAATTAGTGGCATACGACTTGGTAGAAGTGAAGAAGACCTTACATCCAATAAATAGCCAGAAGGTGTCATTTGTCGAGTTCCAAAAGGTGCGTACATACCACTGTGAACAAAAATGATTAATTGATAATCCATATAATAATAGGTAACTTACGTAACCAGTGAAACATAAAGATCATTCAAATCCACTGCAGCAATATTTGAAGCAGTTCCATGATAAAACTTCGAAGTAATATTTAAGTCGGTATAAGTTGCATTAGTAATTTTTGCTAATGTATACATGAATTCGGGTTTTTTAGTGTCGGCATCAGTAAAATTTCCTTTGTCTATTTGTTGCAAGTTTATTAACAACCCCACGCCAATTGGCGATAGTTCAGGTACATAAATATTGTAATACTTAAAGGTCAATACTGTCGATTGAGACTCCAACGAATGATTTTGCATTGGAATTTCTGCATACAATTCTAAAAAATTAAATTCATTTCAAATATATTATCACGTAAATTAAAAAAAGGCAAGACTAGATATATCGCACACAAAAGAAAATTTGGGACAGGAGCAAGGAAAACTACAACAGTTTGTTATAAGTGTTAAGTGATTTATTTGGATAAAATGGCTAATTACAGTAACAAGAAATAAATAGAAATGATTATTGTTTATGAAACAGCTAAAGCATTTAGGTGTTTTTTGCATAATTTAATTTAAAGTAACGGCAATAAAGTTTTGTGAGAATTGTTTCCACGGAAATGAGAAAACAATGATATCTTTAATTCTTCCTGATTAATATAAGCAGTGGGCGTTAAATTATAAGATCTTTAATTTATTGTAATTTTCTTATTGTTGGGTTTTGATCAAAAGTTTATAAACAAAAAAACTGTATTTTGGTTACCCTTTCAGTCTGCTCAATACTTATGAACCACCCATGTATACAGGGTGTATTAAAACGTGCGGCTAATAAATTACACCACGCAATTATACGTTGAAAAACAAGCAAAAAACTCTAACGCCAATTTGGTCTTAGACGAAGAGTTTTTAAATTATAAGCACTAAAAGGTTTTTTAATTTGGCAATGCTGTACAATTTAAAGCTAAGAGACATGCATTTAGTTACCCTTGATTGTATATGTTTGTGAATCTGCAATTAAATCAAGTACGTGTTCATGTTTTTCATGGGTATCTTCTAAAATTATTGAAATAATTTACAACTCAAGATTGAATACATTTTATTTAAATTTAACTCCTTTTTTGGTTACAATAGCTGTTCAAAATGAGCACCTGCAACTTCTAAACATTTGGTACACCGAGTAATAATGTTTGGTATTAGATTTTGCAGGATGTTACGATTTTTTATTTCTCTAACTGCATTATTTATCCACTCAATAAGTTGTTCTTCGATTTCAATTTCTACTTCATAACAAGAGCTTTTAAAATGCCCCATAAGAGAAAAACTAGGACATTTAGGTCGGGACTTCTTGCGGGCCATGATATCGGAGCATTGCGCCCGATCCACCGCTCTGGAAAGTTTTGGTTTAACCAATCCCTAATTTGAAGCCCCCAGTGGGCTGGAGCTCCATCTAACTGAGGCCACATGTCTCTCCTGACAAGTAACGGTACTTCCTCCAATAATCCCGGAAAATGGTTGTTTAAAAAATTGACAACATCTCTCTTCTATTATTCTTTCTATCGATTTTATGTTCAGTTCTTCTCTAACTGTCATGTTTCTCACCCTGTCTCTTCGCGTGATCCCTTTGATTTTCCTTAAAAATTTCATTTCTGTAGCTGTCAGCCTGCTTTTATTGGTTACTGTCCACGATTCACTGCCATATGTAAGTGAGGGTCTCACCACCTTATGGTAAACTTGTGTTTTTATGTTTTTAGATATTTCCCTTTTGTCGAGGAGCACATTTCATAGGTATACTTTAAAATAATGTATATATCATCATTTAAACAATTATCGCAAAATATGTACATTTATTTAATATAAAAACTACAAGTTTATGGGGGAATACTGCTCGAAATTTGACAGCCTATAACTTTGAAGCCCTTAATATTTCAAGCCCCAAAATTTGTACTTTTACATGTCTCCATGTACTAACACTTATCCGTTAATTTAATTAGAATCGATGATGAAAACGTTCAAACACAAGTTGACTTGATATGGAATGACCTTGTAGTTGAGCATCTAGCACAAAAACAAAAACGTTGTTGGTATAGGGAAGGCGACAGAATACAACACCCAGATTGGTATACACAGCAACATTAAGCAGTTGTAGAAAAAAATTATAAAACCTCAAAAACCTGGACTAAGGCACTAATAAAAACAGTCTCTTTAGGAGGCAATGACATTACATACTCTGATGATCCCCAAATTTTAAATAAACTGCAATTTTTGTACAACAGCGCCAATTTTTAAATAAATATACAAGCCAGTATAGTTAAAATGCAATTGTTAAACTCATACGTTACTAACTACTACTGTTTCTCGGAGTGTACTGATATATTGCAAGTGAGCAGTTCAAGGTTAGAATGAGTTCTTTATTTTTTGACTTTGTAAAACAAGTCTCCAAAAAAGCTTCTAGCTGACAAATTATTTTAGCAATGCAGTTAAGTTAGATAACCTACCTTCCTCTGGAATATTTGCAATAATTTCCAATGTTTGTCCTAATGCTTTCATAAATAGTGTTTGGCCAGCTTCAAGAAAGCCAAACAGCTTACCTGCTTGGAAGTTTTGTATTGCACTTACAAGCATACGAGGAACCAAAAAACCATTTCTATAACATATTTTACAATATATTAATTCATAATTTGTCATTTTATAGTTTATTTAATTCAGTATGATTCAACTATCACTAACTTTGCTAAACGAGCAGCTGGCTCCACGAGTCTCTTCCACTGTAGATTACTGTATCTTTGGTGTATATAAGCTAACCCAATTACTAAACGGGGCAGTTTATTTGATACAAGATTGACATTACCAAAATCAATGGTAGTAGGATTTATGCGGGTCTGATGGCTATAAATTAATATTTGTCCACTTCTGTTCAACAAAGGAAAATCAAAATGGTGAACAGTATGTTTTGCTATATATCCAAGTTGGACTTACGCATCCAGTCCTGTTGTATGCGGGTTCACCACTGCTAAACAAAAAGCACTTGCAATAGCTGCATCTACAGCATTTCCACCATCTTTTAGTATGGATGTCCCAATTGCCGAACATTCTCTACTGTCTGTAGCTACACTACCATGAGGTGTTACCTGATGATAAATTAATATATGTACAAGTCTTTTCATAAATTAAAGTTAATACCTGATAATCTCCGTAGTAAATCTGTACTAAAAGGGCAACTGTTATAATGACACTCAGGATGACAAAAGCAAAAGTTATAAACCTAGAGCCTCCATAAAAGTCTTCATCACATGAACATAAGCGCGAACTTTTAGCTCCTGTTTTAAGTGGTATATCTTCACGTAGTTCACCAGCTAAAATTAATTATTTGTAAGTAAGGATGTGACAAAAAATAAAGTATTCTAGCTATATTTTTATTCCTTATTTTTGCGGCTACGTACTTGAGAGTACACCAACAAATTAAATTGATTTTAACTCTATGCATATAAATCTATTTCCATTCTTGTCATGTACTCTAAGTAGATACTACATAGAAATTTATACTTTTTCAATTTGAAGCTTTTAGTTTTTTTTACTTGCCTCTTTCATGCACAATATATAAAAGCAGGTAATGTTTCTAAAACTACAAATAGTTTTATAAATTTAATCATATGAACATATTTGTATTAAACTAAATGTGCAAACGTAGCTTTTTCATTTATAGTCAGTATTTAGTTACACAAACTTTCCAAGCAAACATTAATATAATGTTTTACCATTATACTTGAACTCAACTTGTATACTTTATCTTTTTTCAGTTTCATTATACTATCTAGAGATTTCTTAAAATTATCTGCGTTTTTTAATTCAACTAGTATAAATTTCGAAGAAAAAAGAAACTGGAAACCTATAACTAATTAAATTTAACTAGTACCTGCATCTCCTACAGTGGCCATTTCATTTATTTACAAGTTACAAAATATCTTCAATATCATAAAACCACTTCTATTTTTACAACAAATAATGTGTACGCATTTTTATTATTTAACTTTACGTAGACAAAACGTAACTGTACTTAAGCATAAATTACTTAAGCTTCCTTTCACATTTTGTATTGTGAGTCATTGGTATAAGAATCCCAATGCAAGGATAATATGTGTACCGTACAACAAAGACAAATCGTTAAGTGGTTAGCGCGAAAAAGAGAAATAGATATAGAGCTTGTTCATTCCTTATCCTACAGAGAAAGTTAAGTAAAGGAGGGGGAATACTTCTACTTACATATTGCTATTTCTTGGAGAATCCCTTCCACATTAATAGGTAGCTCCAGTAGCGTGGCGAATACATAGGATGTTTCAAAATTCGTACTCTTGCTTTTCAACTTCTAATTGAGTGTCTTACAATAAACAATATTACTACCAAGAGAATTTTACTTTATTTAGATTTTTCTATTTTCATATATCCTATTTGCTGAATTGAAATAAAAAGAAATATACTGAAAATTTACAAACTAATATTTTTTTAACGGAGGTTGTTTAATCTGTTTCTTTAAACCACTAATGCGGTCTATGTTTTTTGAAGGACTATTTCAAGCAAACATCTGCGTATAATATAAACTTTGAAGCTACTTATTTATAATTATAATCCAAAATCTGCTACACGTTTTGCTTCTTAATATCAAATTTTAATATAAAGGATCTATCTTACGTGTGCTGCACACGCAAGAACCCTGTTCTCTGAATAATGCTGATTTAGAAAGCAGGACGAGTAAACTATAAACCTTTTTTCCACTATAAAACATTGTCAACGTTTTGGCGCTATATTCACCTGTTTATTTCTAAAATAAAAGATTCTTATTACTCAAAGAACAAACAGTAATTTTAAATTATCAAATTTAACAAAACTTATAATTTTTACAATTCAGTTCTATCAACTTAAAACTTGCTTTACGATACGTAATTTCATCGACTTGCTTATTTATGCTGTCGAGATTATATTAGTGTGTTACAAAGGTTAACAAGATGTGCAATACAAACTTTATTTCAGAATACATAAAAATACAAATAAAAACAAGTTTAACAGTGTATACACATGAAGAAGTTTCTGAACTTAAAATATTAATAACAAAATGTTTGTTAAAAGGAAGAAAATGCTGTTAATTTTTTTCAGATTTTATCTTTGCCTAAAATATTTTCTTCCTCGTTTGTTTCACAAAAGAAAATGCAATTAAAACCTTAAAGTATCGAAAACAGTAAAGCCGAACTTGCAATTAACATGATCGAAACATGCTTTTTGGAAGGCAATAAAAAAACGTGGAGTTAATCTTGAACCAAATTAGCTTTCTTAGCTGAATGAGCTTGCAAGACAGCAATTGCTTCTTCAACTTTAGCTCTCAGAGATTCTTGATTGTCAATCATGTGAAGAAGCTCCGAATTGTCAATTTCCAACAGCATGCCAGTAATTTTTCCAGCTAGTTCAGGATACATTTTACCCACGTAAGCAAAAAGTCTTTCTCCAATGATTTGTTTCTGATCCTGAGGTGTAGCAGTAGCAAGAGTATTTGCATTCAACGGAATACTATCGCCTCCATTGTTCAAGTTGATGGTGGTTATCGGACGATTGATGCTATTGGGACTGTTTGCAGTATATTTACTATTTGGTCTAGAATGAACCACAGCAGCTTGTTGTCCGGTAATTGGACGTGCGATAACTGAATTGCGAATATTATTGTTCTGGATGGAAGGTCTGGAAGTAACACGGTAAGGTGTTGTTGGAACTGGAGAATAAGTACCATTAGGGCGAATGGGTGCTGGTGTGGGCCAACGTGGTGTAGGTCTGATGTGGTTGATATGGTTAAAGAATCTAGGACCATGCGCTAGAGTTGGCACGAGATATGGTGCACTTGGTGGCCCATACGGTATGTTGTGCTGGAAACGATAACGATGAACATACTGGGATGCCAAATAAGCTTTCCTGTCCTCTTTTCGTTGTGCTAACGCTACATAGAGCGGTTTTGTACCAACCATCCTGCCGTTCATTTCAGTAACAGCTTTGGTGGCTTCCTCGGGTGAAGTATAACACACAAATCCAAAACCTTTACTGCGACCATCTTCTATCATAACTTTTGCTGATGTTATGGTGCCGAATTGGGTAAACTCCCTACGAAGTCGGTCGTCATCGATCGAATCATCCAAATTTTTTATAAATAAATTTACACCTTGACAGCGAGTGTATCTTTCACTCCTGAGTTGTTCGTATTGGCGTTTCAGTTCATTAATTCTTTCAGACTTCTTTTGTGCCCTTGCAACGTATAAGACCTGACCATTGGTCTCCTTATTATGCATCTCTTTAACCGCCATTTCAGCCGATCGAGGATTATCAAACGCTACAAATCCAAAGCACTTCGATGATCCATCGGCATTTTTCATCACCACGCAGCTGGTAATGTTTCCAAATTTAGTGAACATTTCGCGCAAAGCATCATCGTTTAAGTCCTTTTTAAAATTCTTCACGTAAACGTTTGTAAAAAGCTTTGCCTTTTCGCCAAGTTGCTTTTCTCGTTCAAGGCGAGGTATGAATTTTCCAACGTAAACCTTTTTCCCATTCAAAAGCATTCCATTCACCTTGTCTATAGCTTTCTTGGCGGATTCTTCGGTTTCAAAATGAACAAAACCGTAACCTTTTGAAGAACCGCGATCGTCCATGGCCACCTTGCAGCTCAAGATATTGCCGAAAGCTGAAAAAGTGTCATAAAGTGCCTTGTTTTCGATGTTTTTATCCAGGTTTTTGATGAAAACGTTTCCTACGCCAGATTTTCGAAGTGATGGATCCCGTTGTGACCACATTATACGAATTGGTTTGCCTTTCAAGAGATCAAAATTCATTGTATCCAGCGCTCTCTCGGCGTCGGTGGGATGATGAAAATTGACGTACGCGTAACCAAGAGATCGTCGAGTAACAATATCTCTACAAACTCGTAAAGACAAAAGGGGGCCCGCCGAAGAAAATTTTTCATATAGCATTGCTTCAGTCACATCCGGGTGCAAGTCGCCCACGTAAAGGGATGCCATCGGATAACTTGCCTGTTGTGCGGCGTTCATTTTCTAATCGTGAAAAAGTTACAAATTTTAACTTACTTAGGAACGACTTCCCACAACTAGGAAAAATACACTATTTGTTATTAAAAATAGCACTTTTGCACTTAGTTAACGGTTTTTCTTATTTTCACGTCAAGGATGATATTTATTTTTGCACCCCTAACAACAAGTATAAAAACAAAAAAATTTATATTTTGCAATGATATGGTGATAAAAATTACACCACAGCCTACCTAAATATTCGAACACCTCATGACAAATACGAGGGGTGACATCTTGTGAAGTTTAGTCTAACAAATGTAATTTGACGTAAAAAACAGTAAAAGTAAAATCCCATTATAAATTGTATCGTAGGTGAGTATTGTGCATAGGAAAACATGATTATTTCTAGTTGCTTTTAGTGGAAATATACATCTGTACTTATAGAACCTTGTTGAAGATAATATTTATTTTTCAAGAAATTTTACTTTTTGGTGTTGAGTGATGTCCAATAGATGCGCCACCTTTCGGAAAAGATGTAAAAAACGGTGACTGTTGTTTAGTATGAAGACTCTGTACGTTAAACATGCCTAATCCTCGTATTTTGAATGTTAATAATACGTACTAGGGAGTTTATTCATAATTTCTACAATTTTAAAAATTGTAGTGTAGAACTCACTGATTTTTCGCTTATAATAGGAATTCTCATGTGAAAGTATTAGTATATTTAAAAAAGGGACTGTAGAGTTTAGTATATGTTTCCTGCTTATAGCTGTTTATGTCCAACTGAACATAGATAAATACTCTATATACGGCAACTGAAGTAATGGAATTGTAAGAGCTTCTGAAAAATTCAGTTATCGCAAATATGAAAAGCGATCTCCTATCAGAATATGTCAAATTTAAAAAACTAGCATTAACAACTATTTCTGAATTTTCGTGTATTGTTACTGGCCTTTTCCCGATTATGAGGTAAACTATATTTCAAACGCGGTTAATGATTTCGCCTTACTTCATATGTGTAGAAACTAAAAAGCAGATACAATAAAATTAGATATTCAACTATGGCGAGGTCCGCGCATTCTTTATAAAGTAACTTTTTTAAGGATTATAACATTGTTTGTTTGTTATTTGATATCATGTTCATGTTTTTTGTAAATTTAAATAGAATTAGAGAATTCGAAAACCCGGCACCTAGGTCTGTAACTATTTATTCCAATCTGGTATTGCACCTACTGTATATTTTATACATTTTTTATTAGCTCACAAAATCCCATTGTTGGACAAGAGCCTCGAGCCTCCCATATCTAACTAACTTCCTTAGCTTTTTGATTAACCCTAGAACTACCAAGGGGGAGGCAAAATTTGTCCGCGGTTTGGTTTGAAATTTCTGTTATACGTATAATAGAATTGTTTACTTGAAATAGCTCCACACTCAATGTAGTTGTCAATTAATGTGTGTAGATTGTCTAACTACATATTTTATTTATACAAGCCCTTTGTTTTAAATCAAAGCTGCACCAATTCTAGCGCGGGCATTTTTTGTCCGTCCTTTGTATTGGGTCACAATGCCGTAAGTTGATAAAAACTTGTGTTTTAACGTTATTTTTAAATTATATTGTTTTAAAATTGTACGAATTGTAAGAAATCTGTGCGGGCAAAAACTTTCCCCCATTGGAAATTTTTTGTCTAATGGAATTACTAATTTCTCAGAAACGTTTTGTATCTTATTTATTGTTAAGGTTACTACTTTGTTTTTATATTTTTGAGAAGTTCCAAGGGGGTCGTTTCGAAAGTGGTTCAAAAGGTGGCAAATGTGCGAATACATACTGAGACTGGGCGGCAAAATATATTACCCTACTTCCTACAGGCGGCAAAATATATCTTCCTATAGGCGGTAAAATCGTAAATCTGCCACTGGTTATTGTTGGTGTTTTAAATAAACTGGCATAATTAAAGTACAAAATTCTATACATGCAATTTTTGTTTAAATCGTGATATGAATCATAATAAATCAGTCAGCCGTATATATATATATATATATATATATATATATATATATGTCTATAACGAGTTTCGGCCTCAAATGGCTTTATATAATACCTGCTTTGGCCTCATATATCCTGTATCGGCCTCATGAGGCGGAAACTGTCAGCACGTCTAAGCATGTTTTCGGCGTGATACAAAACTCACGAACTTAGCGCCATCTGTAGAGGATTTTTATCATCAAAATGGTTTGTACCCATAATCTGTTCTGTGCGTTTGTGTGTTTTATGTGTTGCATAAATACAACTGCTTTCGTATTTAATAGGAAAAACTAAAATTTGAAATGACATAGCGAGTTTCAGTTAAAAAAAAATATAACGTTAGGATAAATATATGAAGTTCAATCTTGTGATGATTGCAAGACATTTAATAATAAAGAAACTATACTTCTTAGACCCATACCAAGGCGAGCGTGGGAAGTGTAAATTTATATAGAATATTTTCGCACTTTTCTTCATGTTCACATTCGAAATTATAAAGCATACGTAGATTAGTGCCCTTTATTGGGACTAAATAAGATTTAACAAACATGTTTTCTGAATGTAGAGACAATTGAAAGTTTTTCAAAAACTTTTGCAGAGGGACGAGGCCGAAACTGGTTTTAAACACATATTTAGACGCCTGTGTAATACCTGTTGTGGCCTCATATGCCTGTATAATAACTGTTTTGGGCTCACACAAATACCGATACAATTTTACGAGATATTTGTTTAACTTTGTGATATTGCCTTAAAGTTGGATATTCCGCTACCGGTCATTGAAATGTTAACTGCAAGACATTTATTATTATTAATAATGAAATTAAGTTTTCTAGAATAGCACAGAGGCGAGCTTGCGAAATGCAAATTTATATAGACTATTTTCAAACTTTTCTTCATGTTCACATTCGAATTTATAAAGCATATGTAGATTTAGTGCTCTTTATTGGGACTAAATAAGATTTAACAAGCAGGTTTTCTGAATGTAGAGACAATTGAAAGTATTTCAAAAACTTTTGCAGAGGGACGAGGCCGAAACTGGTTTTAAACACATATTTAGACGCCTGTGTAATACCTGTTGTGGCCTCATATGCCTGTATAATAACTGTTTTGGGCTCACACAAATACCGATACAATTTTACGAGAAATTTGTTTAACTTTGTGATATTGCCTTAAAGTTGGATATTCCGCTACCGGTCATTGAAATGTTAACTGCAAGGCATTTATTATTATTAATAAAGAAATTAAGTTTTCTAGAATCGCGCAGAGGCGAGCTTGCGAAATGCAAATTTATATAGACTATTTTCAAACTTTTCTTCATGTTCACATTCGAATTTATAAAGCATATGTAGATTTAGTGCCCTTTATTGGGACTAAATAAGATTTAACAAGCATGTTTTCTGAATGTAGAGACAATTGAAAGTTTTTCAAAAACTTTTGCAGAGGGACGAGGCCGAAACTGGTTTTAAACACATATTTAGACGCCTGTGTAATACCTGTTGTGGCCTCATATGCCTGTATAATAACAGTTGTGGGCTCACACAAATACCGATACAATTTTACGAGATATTTGTTTAACTTTGTGATATTGCCTTAAAGTTGGATATTCCGCTACCGGTCATTGAAATGTTAACTGCAAGACATTTATTATTATTAATAAAGAAATTAAGTTTTCTAGAATCGCACAGAGGCGTGCTTGCGAAATGCAAATTTATATAGACTATTTTCAAACTTTTCTTCATGTTCACATTCGAATTTATAAAGCATATGTAGATTTAGTGCTCTTTATTGGGACTAAATAAGATTTAACAAGCAGGTTTTCTGAATGTAGAGACAATTGAAAGTATTTCAAAAACTTTTGCAGAGGGACGAGGCCGAAACTGGTTTTAAACACATATTTAGACGCCTGTGTAATACCTGTTGTGGCCTCATATGCCTGTATAATAACTGTTTTGGGCTCACACAAATACAGATACAACTTTACGAGATATTTGTTTAACTTTGTGATATTGTCTTAAAGTTGGATATTCCGCTACCGGTCATTGAAATGTTAACTGCAAGACATTGATTATTATTAATAATGTAATTAAGTTTTCTAGAATCGCGCTGAGGCGAGCTTGTGAAATGCAAATTTATATAGACTATTTTCAAACTTTTCTTCATGTTCACATTAGAATTTATAAAGCATATGTAGATTTAGTGCTCTTTATTGGGACTAAATAAGATTTAACAAGCATGTTTTCTGAATGTAGAGACAATTGAAAGTTTTTCAAAAACTTTTGCAGAAGGACGAGGCCGATACTGGTTTTAAACACATATTTAGACGCCTGTGTAATACCTGTTGTGGCCTCATATGCCTGTATAATAACTGTTTTGGGCTCACACAAATACAGATACAACTTTACGAGATATTTGTTTAACTTTGTGATATTGTCTTAAAGTTGGATATTCCGCTACCGGTCATTGAAATGTTAACTGCAAGACATTGATTATTATTAATAATGTAATTAAGTTTTCTAGAATCGCGCAGAGGCGAGCTTGTGAAATGCAAATTTATATAGACTATTTTCAAACTTTTCTTCATGTTCACATTCGAATTTATAAAGCATATGTAGATTTAGTGCTCTTTATTGGGACTAAATAAGATTTAACAAGCATGTTTTCTGAATGTAGAGACAATTGAAAGTTTTTCAAAAACTTTTGCAGAGGGACGAGGCCGAAACTGGTTTTAAACACATATTTAGACGCCTGTGTAATACCTGTTGTGGCCTCATATGCCTGTATAATAACTGTTTTGGGCTCACACAAATACAGATACAACTTTACGAGATATTTGTTTAACTTTATGATATTGTCTTAACGTTGGATATTCCGCCACCGGTCATTGAAATGTTAACTGCAAGACATTTATTATTATTAATAAAGAAATTAAGTTTTCTAGAATCGCACAGAGGCGAGCTTGCGAAATGCAAATTTATATAGACTATTTTCAAACTTTTATTCATGTTCACATTCGAATTTATAACGCATATGTAGATTTAGTG
>JABXWE010025823.1:0-18942 GCA_014611495.1 Limonius californicus
ATTCTTCGTTTTCATTATATAAAATTGGGTCTTCTTCAGGTTCTTCTTGAAAATGTAATTCCTCAGAAATAAAATTTCTGGGTTGATTGGATTGCTGTATGTAGGGTGTATTTCTTTGCATTATTGATCGTTGAAAATTGGATGTATTACGTGAAGGTTGTGTAGTTCTTATTGTTACTATTGATGTGTCCATAGGCGTAGGACGCGGTTGTGCACGATTTTGGGGTACGAATGCATTTCGGGTCTGCTGATAATTTCTTTGAACATTGGATCCTTGTATCGGAAAATTGGTGGATCTACTATGGTTTGGGAAGAATGTGTGTTGCATTCTTGATTGTTGTCCAAAATTTTGGTAATTAGGTTGCCATGAATTATTTCCATTCGTTGCGCCACTGTTAACGCGTATTCCAGGTGTTGTAAATTTTTTCTGCATTAGTGTCATGGGTTTCTTTTGAAAAGTTTGTTCGGATCTTCGTGTGTAAAGAACATTTTCTTCTTCTATAACATACTTGATTGCGTCTTCTAATGTAGCTGGTCTCATACTTCGTAAAAAGCTTCCTAGAGGTTCTCTAAGTCCACTAAGGTATGCTTTTAACGTTAAATCGTCGTATTGATTTTTCTTTACCATTCATACAGCTTCATTTGCTTCGTTTAATTGTAAATTTGAATATAAAAGGCATTTTGTTTGTTGGCAAATTTCGTAATATTCTTGAGCTGTTTCATTTTTTTGTTTTAATAACATTAAATCTCGTAGGAGTGAGCTTTCAGTCCTTTGATCGGCAAATGATCTTTGTACAATATTTTTGAGGTCGTTCCAGGTGGCAATTTCTCTTCCACTGGTTACTAAAAGTGCTCGGCCTGTTAATTTGGTTCTTAACGCTGATAAAACTAATTTTTGTAGAAATTGATCTTGAGCTGCTGGTGCTCCATCGGCAAGATATTGGTTAATTATAACTTCCGCTGATCGGACGTATTCCGAAAGTTTGTGGGGGGTGCCATCGAAGTCAGGTACAATTTTTAAATATTCTAAGTGAAATGCTTGAGCCATGATTATTTCTTTCTTCTTCTTCCGGTTCAGGTACTTCCAAATTTAAATTTTGAAATAGACGTATTAAGTCGTTTTCTTGTATACAATTTAAGTACAGTTTTTTTTTTAAATTAATTTAAGCTAGTGGGTCAGTGATCTTTAAATTTTATTTAAGGGTTCCTTTCGCAATTGTTGTAAAGTATATTACTAGGCTAAACTGCAATTGCGTACTCCTGCTGTAATAGCTTAGTAATAATTTACTTCAACTGAGGCTAATTCTAATTTATTATTAATTAATTTTAAATATTACGTTTTTGCTTTAAATTGCAAACTTAATTCTAATTTGTTTTAACTTGTGCTGGAAACAAATTGTTAGCGACTTACAATATTAAGAGCGCTGTTGTTTTCATTATTGCTTAAACTAAGCCCTGGCTTTGGCGATGTTTGTCCTCGACCTGGGTTTTGCTTGAACCGTCGGCGATGCTTGTCCTCTGGTCCGCGCGGCCTGGAGGGTTGACGATGCTTGTTCTCGCCTCCTGCAGGTACTCGAATAGCCACACCCGTTTGGTTGACCGTCGGCGATGCTTGTCCTCTGGTGCAACTACTAGTGCGGTTTCTTCTCGTAGTTGTAGCTTCCTGGATGGTGGTAGCTGCTTAGTTCTAATCTCCAATTAAAGACTAAGTCTAAAATTCAGAGTTTCGATCTCGTGATTCGGCGATTTTTGTCCTCCTCGACGGTTTCGTTGCACTAAATTTTTGGAGATCCGTACGACTGCGCCAATTAATTTATCGAGTTAGAGTTTAATAAAAAAAATTTATTTTCATTAAACAATAAATGAGTTACATGAATTACAAATTATAAAGATCTTAATAACAAGAAGCTAAAACCGTAACTAAACTTAATCTATCTTGCAGAAGCGCATGTAAACTTTTTCTTTGCTGATGCTACATAATATTCTAAGAAGCGAGGTGAAAGGCATTATATCTAAGTTTACTTAAGGTTACATAATTTGGGGAGCATTTCCGAATAAATGTTTATGTGATTTTAATTTCATATTTTGGGCCGTAGAATATACCTCGAAAAAAATGACTTCACTTCATGTTACACCCTATATACGTAAACTGAACCACCAAAAATAAAACCAATAAGGAATTAAATAAGAAATTAAATATTTGAAATAAAGTGATGGAATCCATTTAGGAGGAATCGTTCTTAAATCTTGTAGGTCTTGGTTATTTGCGTGCCAATTTACTCAACAATAACTATTGCGCAGTTATTAATTTGCTAACTGTCAGTTTGAGTTGTCGAGTATCGTTAACTTGTCAAAATAAGTAAAATCGACTATTGAGCTGTCATAAAATTCCTTACAAGACTCTTCGTGAAGAAATGTTGGTTGTGTACGGGTATGACTGCCCTTCCAAGTCAACTATTTGCAAGTGTTCAAACATTTAAATTTGGTAGGGAATTATTGTATGATGATCCCCGTCGAGATCGCCCTATTGAAGTGATCACTTCAAATGTCCTTGAAAAAACCAAGTGTTTGGTACTGGAAAATCCAAGATCGAAGAAGTGGCAATTAGCAGTATTGTTAGCAGTTACAGGAACCACAATTTTGAGAATTTTCCATGAATACCTTGGCATGGCAAATGTTAGTGGCAAATATCCTGCGAACACTTTCACCATTCCAAATGTGTGTTCGGGTACAAAAATTTCAGCGTTGCGGAGACACCAGATTTAATTATCAATCGACTTCTCAATAGAGATGAAATCTGGGTCCATCATTATGATCCTGAACAGAGACAACAATCGTTGCAGTGGCATGTCAAGGACTCCAGTCCTCTCAAGTGGTGTAAAGTCAAATTAATAGCAATAATTGTTTGGGTATGCTTAAGAATTTGTTTGAATGATTATTTCGGCAGAAGGGTAGTACAGTAACAGGAGAGTATTATGCAAGTTTAATGCATCATTCTACGAGCTCGGTCCCACTTCAGTTGGCTCACTTAAAAGTGTTCACATGTTGGCACTTAATCAAGTGAAACCTAAACAATTTTTCAATATACGTATTCTTTTTTGCACCAAACATTTTAAAGATTTTTACACAACCTAAGACCTACTAAGATAATTTATTCCGATCAAGCTAATAAATTAACAGAATAACAAGTATGCAATCAGAGGAACTTGAATGCGAAATGCATTTAAAAAATTTTTTTTTCGAGTGCTTTATCTCTTACAAGACGTAGCGATCTTTTCTCCTATGCTTGTGTTACGCGTTTAGAGTGCCACAGACATAGAGGACCTACAGCTTAACGTGGGCTCCTAACCACATTAACTGTAAATCCTTCTACTCCAAAGAAAATTTACTAGACTGAATACCTCTCTGGTTTGCCATTGCCTTGCCAGGGAGAACGGCCGTTAAAAATCCGATGTTCCGGTAGTGGGAATTGAACCCCAGGACCTTCCGGGTAGAAGTCTTTTGCACTAACCTCTAGCCCACGGCCGCCATTACCTTTATTTTTAATAACGGCCTTAATTCCTTAAGGCATAGTATTTACTAGACTCTTGTAGTGTTTTGTATTAAATTCATTTTATATTTCTTAAAGTTTCCGCCTTAGTTCAGGGATTGAATCTCACCATTTGAGTGGAGTAGTGTTTTCCGAGAACTATTTTATAGCTCGTTTTGAAGTATGACAGGAAGCTCTGTCTAGTTCACAAATACAATTCTCGAGAGAGATTAAAGCTTCTTCCATTATTGGCAGCGGAGATTCTTTTACGATGTTCAAATATTTTTCCGTGTTAACAGTGCCATCAAGATAGTGCACATTTCCTACACTTCTTAGAAATTGAGCCCCACACCAATTTCCCAATTTCCTTTTTAGACAAACTGGATGGTACGCTTAATTTTTTCTACGAATAACACTGCTCTGGCTGTTACCTTCACAAAATTCAAGCTTCTGATTATCGCTATTCAGACTTCCAATTAGTATGTTCTTTAGCATATTGCACAGTCTCAGCAATGGCTTTGCGTTAGGCCTGTATGATACGACACAGAATTTTGTACAAAACTGTTGTTCATAATTTTGTACAAAATTGTGTAGTTTAGTGTTCTAAAACCTACAGAATTTTGTTCATAATCGGCATCGCATCGATGCGCAAACGAGCAACTTTTAGTGTTTATCACCGATCATAGAGGGCACAGGGGTAAATGTTTACAACGTGTTTATCGCGCCGCGCCGACACAACATGCACTTTCTCTTATCTCACTCGCGTTCTTTATGCTGCAGCTTGTTTGCTTTGTCGTGTGTTCATGTAAAGTAAATAAATAAAATCGTTTATTCAACAACCTAATATTATGAAACCTTGATATAATTCTACATGATCCACAGTCACATGCTTATTTTGACTGTTTTCTCACAGATGTCAACGTATTGACGTTTTGACCTTCTTGCGCATGCTCACAGATATTTTAAACATTTACATTTAAAAAGCAGAATAAAGATTGTATTATACGAGGTCTGTTCAACTGAAACCCATGTTTGACCAACTTAGCCTTGAAAACAAATGCAACAATTCAAATGACGTTTGTTAAAGCTAATAGTGTTTGTAAACAACACATTAATAAGTTTCTGGCGTTTGCATTTGATTCTGATATTTAAAACTTCGATTTTGAAATGGCGTTTGTTACTGAAAATCCGTCCAAATTTGATCAGCGTGTGGTACTACAATTTTTATGCGCTGAAGTTGTGCAGCCATTGCAGAGTCATACGCGAATGCAAGCAGTCCATGTATTGAGGTCCCAACTGTCAAGGAATGGTGCCGAAAATTTAAAAATGGATAATAGGGGACTACAGGTGAGCCGCGACCAGGTGCACGGTAGACTGCATTAACAGAAAACAATATGGCATGTGTGGAAGGCCTTATTAGAGAAAATCGTAGAATTTCAATTAGAGAAATTTCAGAAATTGTTGGTGCGAGTGTAGGAATTGTCCATAGGATTCCTTGTCTCTTGTCTAATGAATAAAAATTCTTGCGAATGGGCTTATCTCCGTAACACCTCACAGACTGTAGGCAAAATGGTGATGAATTTCTTCTGTCAATAGTTGCTGGTGGCGAAACTTGGTGCCATTACTACGAGCCATCCAGTAAGTTATCGTCGATACAGAGGAAACATTGTAGTTCACACCTTCGAAGAAGTTTAAAGCACAACCTTCTGCTGGCAAGGTGATATTAACATTTTTTTTTCACCATGCAGGACCCTTGTTGATGGAGTTTAAGAAACCTGGAGTAAACGTAAATGCAAATCTCTGCATTGAAACTTTGAACAAGCTTCATCAAGCAATAAGACGGAAACGTCCAGGAAAACTTACGCGTGAGGTCATTTTGCTGCACGATAATGCTAGGACTCACGTTGCTAACGTAATAAAAGAAAATCTTCAACGAAAAAAAATGGAGGATTTTAGCCCGTATCTATCGTCTTGCGATTTCCATATTTTTGGATCGCTGAAAAGGGCGTTAAAGGGTCGGCATTTTGAGTCTGATGCAGAAGTACAAATAGCTATGGAAGACTTCTTCAATTAGCAGCCACAAACATTTTATGACCAGGGTATTGTTACGGGCCAATCGAGCTTTTCCGACGACCCGTAACCAGATAGGTGCAAAACGGCCTACAGCTTAGCTCAGAGGAGTAGGGGTAGTTCGTGAAAATCGCTTACGGGAGGAAATCTTTAGTGGTGTACAGTGTAAGTCAAAATAAGTGTGCGCCATCTTCCAAATTCAGCTGATTGTAGGTCCTCGTGGAAGGCCGAGAAGCCGACAGCTTACGGGAATGAAACTCACCTTTATTGTGCCTCCTTCTATATATTTGAAGCTTGCAAAATTCGTACACAAACAAGTACAAAAGACACAATACGAGGCAGTAAATTTTGTTAACACACATATAAGTTCGGATTACATATTTTTAATTTTTGGACGTTCAGAAAAATTTACGTTTTTCATACAGCTACGTACACCAGGGACGCTGAAGTTCACAAGAATAAAACAGAATATAATCTGGTAGTTTTATAATTAACAACTAACACCACATATGGCGACTGAAGGTCGTCGTTCTATTTACATGAAGGTAAATTTTGAAGTTTGCAAGTTAACGTGAGCAAAAAAAGATTTCTTTCTCACTGCACAGAAAACTGGTTCTTTACCTTGAATTCCAGTGGAGGCAGGCACAATTCCGGGGCGGGGGGTTGATTTCCATATGCAGGACCAAAAAAAAGGAGGACAACGTTCTTCGGGGCAGCGTTGGAACGAGATGTACAGAAAACTGGTTCTTTACCTTGAATTCCAGTGGAGGCAGGCACAATTCCGGGGCGGGGGGTTGATTTCCATATGCAGGACCAAAAAAAAGAAGGAGGACAACGTTCTTCGGGGCAGCGTTGGAACGAGATGTGGCTGTTACGCCCCTCGAGAATACGTTGCTTTCAACAGGCTGTTAACGTTGAACGAAGACGGGTCTTCGGACGATGGTAGCCGCAGAGTAACAAGAACTGGGCTTCGGAATTAATCCGCCAAGGCGATCGGCAAATTCGCAGTGATTTGCCTCTTGTTTGGGTTTAAAATCCTAGCGTACTTCTATAAGATCCGACAATTGTCGATGTGTTGTTTTCACCCCATGGTAAAACAATTAAACGAAAATTACACCAGGTATACCTTTCGAAAACCCAAGCCGACACTTGCAGCACTCGATTTATTTACCGCCCTTCAAATAACGTTGTAATTCCTATAGAGCGGCAATCAAATTAAGAAATTAATTCATATATAGCGGCAAATTTTAAAAGACCATAACAGTCTACGTCGGTTAGTAAAACAATGGGATAGGTGCCTTAACTGTGACGGTAATTATTTGTAATTAAATTGTTGAATAAATTTGTTATGAAGCAAATATGGGTTTCAATTGAACACATCTCGTATGTTCAAAATCCTAAATTTTGAAGTTCTCTATATTACGTAGATCTCGAAAAACGTCTTCCCACAGCATCACTCCAGATTATGCCCAATTGGCCATAGTTGACATGTCTGATTTTCCTAATTATTCTATTGTGTGCGTGTCTCTCAATGTCTGTTAGTCTAGTCTTTTGATGTATTGGGGCTTTGGAGCACTGGCTGTGTGTAATCACGCAATATTTATAACATCATATTTTGATAAACACAATAAGTTTCTGATTTGAAATTTGGTTATCAGGTTTTTGGTAATTGAATGTTTTCTTCAATAATTTTTCCAGTAGATGGGCCACCTGAAACGGAACTGGGCTCGTATTAAAGTGAAGAAATACAGATAACTGACGCGAGGTGTTTTGCTGCTGTACGACAATGCATCGGTGCAGAAGTCAACATTTGCAAATGCTGCTGTTGCTGATTCTGACTACGAACAAATTGAACATATTTTTTGTTTGTTTCGGAAGCTCAACACGATTAGGGACAGAAAACCTAACCTAACCTACGCTGCACAGTTTCCTGGTCAAAGGCATCGAGCACACAAAACACTTGCACAATGGACTGCGAGCACTAGTACCTTCGTACCAGTAAGAGCTGATGCAAGTAGACCAAGAACAGCAAGAACAGCAGAAATGAATGAAGCGACCTTAAATTTTGTTAGCAACACTCCAGGCTGCAGCACCAGGGAAGTGAAAAGCTTATTTGGAGTAAATCATTGTCAGGGTTCTAGAATATTGACCCAGGAACAACTACATCTTTACAATTCCATCAAAGTGAAAGTCTTCTACCAGAAGATTACGAAAGGAGGTACCAAAATGATCCTGATTCAAATTGTACTTTAAAAATTCTCTGGAAGGATGAGGGTAATTTTAGTAGAAGCGGATGTGTTAATGTTCACAACATCCATATTGGGCAGCTGAAAACACACACGTGTACTATCCTGACAGTACAGTACATCAACGTACATTTTCAGTTGAAGTTTGGGCGGGTGTTTGAATAACATGGTAGTAGGACCAATTTGGCTTCGAAACATAATTCGAGGTGACGACTTTTTGCAATTCTTAAATGTAAGTTGTAGAAGAGCAATTAGAAAATTTATTTAAATGAATTGGAAGATGTATGGTTGCAATTAGATGGTGCTTCATCACATTCTGCAGCGAACGTTCGGGAGTAGTTACACTAAAATTTTCAAAATCGCTATGTAGATCGTGGAGGTCTTGTGATTTGGCCTCCACGTTCTCCCGATTTGAATCCGCTGAATTTCTTTGGAGAGGATAGGTGAAGAATAAAGTTTACAAAGCGCCAGTAACAACCCACGAAGAACTTGAATAAAGAATTGTCGATGTCATCCAGGAAATAACACCGAATATCCTCCAGAGAGTTCACAAAAAGTTGATTCGACGGGCACGGTTATGCATAGAAAGTGGTGGACGCACATTTGAACATTTATTGTAACAATTAAACTATTTTGTTTCTTGTTATTGTCTGTTAAATTAATAAAATACAAATATTATAATAAACTTTTGTGATAATTTTTAATCAGGATTTACAAACATTATAAAAAGCAACCCTTTAATTAATCTCAAGCTAATTTTAATGTGATTTAATCAACATACTGTACCATGCTTGTATCATCGTTGCCTAATTTTGAAAAAAGTTTATTATCAAGAGATCCAAAAAAAGCTGATCCCCAGTTGGCTGTGGAATGAAAAGTCACGTCTTTTCTAGACCAAAGGAATGTTTATAATGTCAATTTCAGGTTAGGTTGCGCTAGCTGGAATTAAATAATAATGAAACGTCATTTTTAGGAGCAGAAATCTTTTATTGAGCAACAGTAAAAGAAATGAATAAACCTGAACTAATGTAATGATCACAACAAATGTTGAAAATGTCTGCCTTCTTCCTCCAAACCTTTCTGAACTCGTCTTCTCATACCTTCAAAAACATATTGTAATAATTGAGGTGAGTTGTTAATTTCTTAACCGTTTTCTTCAATTGTAAGTTTCAGTTCGTTTAAATCATTAACTGGAGTTTTAAAAATGGTGCTTTTCAAATAGGGCAATAGAAAAAAGTTCAAAACAGTAATATCACAAGAGCGAGGGGGCCAGGGTGTTGCAGTATTCCTACTAATGATTCGGTCATCAAAATATTCGCGTAAAAAATTAATTGTATCTGCAGCTGCACGGGCTGTTGCGCCATCCTGTTGCAGAAAACCATCCCGTAGCTCATCATCGTGAAGTTCATTTAAGAAAGGTTGCAATAATTCGTTCCTGTACCTTGCTGCAGTTAGCGTGCCTTCGAAAACTATTGGCCCAACCAACCTACGACGACTCATTCCAACCCAGACTCCTATTTTCTGTGGATGAAGGGGAGCTTTAATTGTAACGTGTGGATTCTCGCCACTCCAAATCCGCATATTCTGTGAATTAACATACCCATTAAGGTAATACCAGGCTTCGTCGGCAAAAAAGGTTAAATTTAACTGCTCATCATTGAGATTATTCAAAAACCAACGACACAATTGAACTCTTTTTGGATAATCCTATTCTAAAAGCTCCCGAACAGAAATAAATCGATAAGGATGCAGATGCAAAGCTTGTCTCAATATTCTGTGGCATGTGCCGTAACTTAAATCATCAACTTGCTGGCATAAATGTGTAATTGGTGTTTTTGGAGCCTCGTCAATTCGTTGTCTTACAGTTTCAATTAAAGCAGGTACTATCTTCTTTGGCGTATCAGACCCTTCTTTCCTTCCAACACTTCCAGTTTCTCGAAAATTGCTGACTAAATCCTTAACCAAAGCATAACATTTTCGGTATGTAATAATTTCATTGGGATACCTCTCTCGGAATTCCACAAAACAAGGAGGAATCGAATAGGTCCGTTCTCCGTCAACTTGAAAGCCGTCCCGAAAGTATAATTCAATAATGAATGTTGTTTGAAATGTATTAAAAATCATTTTAGCTATCTGTCAGATTCGTATAAAAAAAATGATAACTAATCTGACACCATAAACATTCCTTTAGTCTAGTAAAGACGTGACTTTTCATTTCACAGCCCGCCGAAGATTAGTTTTTTTTTTGGATTTCTTGATATAAAAAATTGGAATATCTCGAAACTGAAAAGCCGTAGATTGGTCCTGTTTGCATTTTTGGGTTGAGTTTAACACCTTTTAACCTGTTTTCGCATGGGGAACACCTTGTATTTAATAAAATGCTAAATGGATTTGCTCTTTACAAAGTCCCAGTTTCGCACTTGTAATAACTGCAATGTGGTTGTTGTTCTTAGAATCGCTGGAAATCCTACTATTAATATTTCCACGCGATTTCTCCAAAGATTCTTTTTCAATAGGTCAACTTATGTAAATACAATTACTTATACGCACAAGTACAGCTGTCTTGCATTGGAGCATCCGAAACCTATTCTTAACGGGAATTACGTGTGCGTAAGTCAGTACAGTTAAAGAGAATGAACTGCCTCTCGCGGCAGGGGCAGGCCTGCTGGGAAATCCTAATACACCTGATTTTTGCTCCTTTTAATCACAAGTTGCTTAAGCAAGTTGTAATTCCAGTTTTTACCTGACGTCACATGAAAACAAAACAGTGGTAACCTTACTACTGGAATTTGTTGCTAATTTACATGGAATTTGTAAATAATTAATCCAGGCCTGTAACACTATTGACTAATTTAACGATTCTTTGAGTAGAAGAAATCGTTACAGTTTCTAGGAAGACAGGGAATAACATCAGGTGATTTACCTTTACTAAACTGTCGTAAGACACTTCCAAACAAATAATACACAGAAAGTTTTACTTCGAATTACTTAATTGTAATTGTAATTCCTGCATTGGAGAATTCATAAATGATTCATAGCGAGTGCTGCCTTGAAGTAAACATAATTAGCTGAATTTTTTATTAGGTTTAATAAGGTTGTATAATTTTCCATAGTCTTATTTATCTCATTATTCAAGATCGTTCAACCACAACTACCTTCCTGACCGCTGCAAAATCATAAACGAACGAAAAAGAACCGCAACAAGAAATGGGAAAGTTCCAGTCCTTCGCTGTAATGATTTTAGTGCCACCGTCCGCGTCCTGCGGAATATTCTTTGAGCATAAAGAACTTCTGCTGAAATTGGTCCATTAAGCACTCGACACGGCACTCAATGTTATAAAGATGTACTTACTCATTGCGGAGAGGCGCAAATTCTTCAAAATAATTCGATATTCGACGAAGAAGTTTCATTATTGTGCAGGTTAATATGTTGCTACAAGTGTTTACTGTTTGATGTAATCATTGCAAAAGTTTTGTAATTAATCAAAAGCAAGGAAACGTTCCGAAATGATATACAGTTTGATTAATTTTGACTGCATGCCGTGAAACTAGAACGGATTACCTACGTTACAACACGTATTACACATGATTTCTTATCTTATTAATTTTGCATAAAGGTGGTTTGTTGGTTTAACAACGACAGCGAAAATTTCGCAGCATATTAATTATATTTCGCAAAAGATAAATTTATTCAAATAGCCCGTGTTAAGGTTTTAAATTTATTGTAAGATGTTAATGATCCTTATTTTCCTATTTCGCTTCTTTTACGTTAATAGTATATTATACGTCACGGGGGAGAAGTGCATGGTGTTTTTGCCCTCCAGCTACAAATCTCCGAAAGGAGATTAATACCTTGGCAACACAAACTAGTTTATATCCAAAGTTGTGGAATTTTTTTAAATTGTGTTTCGAGCAGTTCGAGTTCTGCCTCTTTTTTTAATGCTACGGAATAATAAATTCTTGGATTTTTATTTGTTTAATTATTGTACTTGGTTGTATTTTATTTCAAATAACTGTCAAAACTTATATTTTAAAAACAATGATAACCACAATTTCCATGGTTCTTATTTAAAATGTATATATATATATATATATATATAAATGCAACCAACTAAATGTTAGCAACAATATTAAATAATATAATTACTAGTTTAGAATATACACCAAAATATTCAATTAAACATTCTTCCGAATTAATCAGTAAGTTGTCCAGTTTAAGTTTGCCATCACAATGCAACCTGGTTAGTTTCGATGCCACCAATATGTTTTCACAAATACCTCCGCAAGAGTGTATTCCTTTGTAAAATAGTATTTTTGTCTACAAAAATGTTAATTAACAAAACGAAATGAGTCGATTCAATTCATCGAACTTTGCATTAATCAAAATATTTTATTTTTAATGATCCAATTTATCTTCAGAAAGGTTGTTTACCAATGGGAAGTCCAATTTCACCATGTTCAGCTAATATATTTATGGAATATTTACAACATCGAATTTCTGAATCAAATCAATCTTGGAAAATTATATTTTAGTTCCGTTACGTTGATGATATTTTAGCATGTTTTAACAGTTCATTTGAGTTTATTGCTGATTTCCTAACGTTTATTGGTACCCTACGCTTAAACATAAACTTTACACCAGAAACAGAACGAAACATATGTAATAATTATTTAAGCTTAACACGTTCCCTGTCGATATGTTACAACAGTATGCATCTGCATATGTCCCCCAAAGAATTGTTCATGTACCGTATATGGTACATTGGACTCTGTACTATTTTTTTAGCACAACGTCCCATGAGTCATATACTTTAGACTTGCATTTCCACAAGTGCAATTTGCATTCAGTATTATAGTGGATTACTGTGTAAATGTATGTCGGTTTAGTAATATATTCTGACTATAGTTAATTTTTATTTGTTTATTTTTACAATATTATATACTATAATGTGGAACAATAAAAGATCACTAACCGATGCCGAACCACAAGCTGAAATTGACGAAATGAGTGATAGTGCTAGTGAGGAATTTGATGATGATACTGGAGATCCAAATTAGTCTTCTGAAGATATGCCTTCGAGTGATGAAGAGAGCGAAGGTAGTGATAGTTTCGAAGTCATTGAAGAAACCACCAATGCTGATAACGCAGATACAATTTGGTTTACTGAAGTTATGAATATTGCACGATTACTTTTTACTGGTGAGTCAGGCTGAACAGGCCAACAGAATATCCAACCAACCAATACCAGGAGATTCAACCAGTTGATGTTTTTAAAACAATAATTAATCATGCTATTATTGATCTAATGGTTTTGGAAACTAACAGATATGCAACGTAGCTTTTACAATTTAGTAGGCAAACTCGCTCTAATCGTATGTCACGCTGGAAAGATACAGATAGGGATGAAATGGAACGATTTATTGGTATGTGTTCTTTACCTTTATTCAGCTGCAAAATATGTAAAAAATACTACTTTTACAGGATTGCTTCTTTTGATGGGTCTGTTGCAATTTCCTTCTATAGAGAGCTATTGGAAACAAGACATACTATACTACCATCTTGTTTTTCATCGTGCTTCCATTAGTTACAATAGATTTGGGTTGTTATTGAAGTGTTGGAATTTTTGCAATAATGAACAAGAATATGAAAGTAGGAACTACAAGATAAGATACAGCCTTTGATTGACGCAATTGACGCTATTATTGTAGATGAAACCATGGTACCTTCTAGAGGTAGACTAAGTTTCAGGCAGTACAATCCAACAAAAGCAAGTAAATATGGCATTAAGCTTTTCAAAGTATGCACTCCTCGTGGAAGTTATCTGTTTATTGCGGACATACTAAAAAACTGCCAGAAGTAGACCTTCCAGGATCCACAGTTATTAGTCTTACCAAAGATCTTCTAAACGAAGGGAAACTGATAATTACAGATAATAATTACTACACCAGCCTAAGTCTGGCACGGTATTTGTATAATAAGAACACAAACCTAATAGGAACAATATGAAAGAACAGAAAAGGTTTAGACGAACGTGCTGTTAGCAAAAAACTACAAAAAGGTGAAATTTGTAGCACGCAGCAATAGTACATCACGTTTGTGAAATGGAGGAATCAAAGAGAAGTGTTTATGACTTCTACTTGTTATGGTGATGAAATGGTTGAAGTGGGAACTGATAGAAAGGGTAATAATAAATGAAGCCTAAAATCGTGTCAGAATATAACAAAGGGAAACAGGGAGTGGATATGTCGAATCCAGAAGATGTAATTGTACATTTCATGGAAGGGACATCCACTTCATGAAACGGCTCCTCATACTGTAATTTCAAAGTTTTCCGCCACCTGGACAAAAATCCCATTCACTTTATGCAGTGGAACCCATCCTCTTCCAGATGGCGAAATTATACAAGAATACAGCATTTGGATAAACAAATTGTCCATTTCACGAAAAGGTGGGATAGAAAACAATATTTATTGTAATAATTGTGCGTCGTCGCAAGTGGATATCCAATTCGTGTAAAGATCCCATGGTCATAGACCACCACTCAAACAGCGCCATACCAAGAGTTTCAACAGGAATAACGACATCCACAAGGATCTAAAGATTGCTCCAATTGCTGAAGAAATCCAGCGATTTGCGAGGAAACACGAAGAAATGCTCCACCATAACCAAAACGTCAAAATGCTACAACTTCTCAACAACAGTCAACAAGTGCGGCGGTTGAACAGAGTGAAACCGTTCGTACTAGTTTAAGTGAAAATTGCTAAAAAAACAAAAAGCACAATAGGTAAACATGTGAGTGAAGTGCAACACAACATTCATGGAATGCTCCACTGGGAGCGTATCCATAGCACTGTGAAACTATTATTATTAGAGGCAAATTGTTAGATAGACTTAGTCGATTTACAATTCTCACCTAACAAGGTGGTAAAAAAATTCAAGAGTCTGTTTTGTTTCAGGAGTTGTGAGTTGCAATGTAAATGATTGTGTTCTTGTTTCCGTCCCTAAAGTTGACCGAGGTCCAGCAGCTCCCCAAAATATTGTGGGAATAATCACAGATAGTAAAAACGAAGTCAAGTTGCCACAAAGCATGGTTTGTTGAAAGGTTGGTATGGACATGATGCATTACAAAATATTACTTCCAAATTTTTAAAACCTGAAGAGGCACTTACGTCGAATCAACTCTCTCTATGAGAGGCGGTTGCTGCAAGCTGAGGTGGGCAAGGTGTTGCAAAACATTCCTGCAAATCTTCTAAGCAGCAGTGCAAAAATAAAAGATGTATTTGTTTTAAATCCAAGATGATATGTACCAGCCGTTGTAATAACAGTCTGAATTGTGCAAACAAGTAGCTCATAATATGAGTATAAACTATAACTTACTTATTATATATATATATATATATATATATATTAACAGACATTTATATGCCAGTGACAGTAACTTATAATTTTTATTACAACATACAGTGTTGCCATATTCCTCAAATATTTGTGTTTGTTCTTTGTTTGAATGCTTAATGTTTTGTTGTTTGACAAATATTAGTATAGTTTTTTTTTAGTATAGTAAAGAAAAAAACATAAACTCCATTTTTCTTCCCACGTCACTGCATAGCTATAGGTACGAAAACGGGGAACACGAAATGGACATCCACTTGCTACGAATCAACAATATTATACCAAATATTGTTTTCTATCCCACCTTTCCAAGAAATAGACAAATTGCTTATCCAAATGCTGTAGGCTCGTATAATTTCACCATCTGGAAGAGGATGGGTTTCACTTCATGAAATGGATGGGATTTTTGTCCAGATGACGGAAAACTTTGAAATTACAGTATGACAAGCCGCTTCATGAAGTGAATGTTCCTTTCATGAAATGTACAATTACATCTTCTAGATTCCACAGATATATCTGATTAGGTCTCTAGTTATTACTTTTCTCTAAGAAAGTCACTAATGTGGTACAAAAAAATTGTTATTGAACTCATATGTAGTACAACAATAGTCAACAGTCGCATAATTTATAGTACAGTCACTAATAAAAACATAGATTTATTGGAGTTTACAGGATCTGTTGTCAAAAGTTTACTTCAAGTGAATAACAAAGCCAATTCTGATCAGCCTCGTGCTAAGAAAACCAAAAAAAGTGCCCACAAGTTGGAAAATCTTCTAGACGATAAAGGAACTCCGATTCGCAAAAGGTATCATGGATGCTATCAAATCCACAAAAAACTAGGTAGAAGGAAGTCTAAAGAAGCAGGGAAAAAACCAAACAGAGTAACTACAGTTTGCAAGGAATGTGATCAGGCATATTGCCTACAATGTTTCAATAAAATCCATTAACCACTTTTTATGTATTTTTTATTAAGTTTTATTATTAGCACACAATATTACCCACTTTTAGTTGTATTTTTATTAATAATACCATTACTACTTAATTTTGCATACTTTTCATTTCTTTGTTGAGATAAATTTTTAGTCAGAATAAGTGTTTTATTTCAAGTCCTATGTAGCAAATATGTCTCCCATCTATGCTAGCGAGTAATATAGAGCTTGTACTACAGAGTCCCAAATAAATTATCATAGCAATCACTACAAGTCCATCTTTAAATTCCAATGGGAGGTAGGTTAAAGTGGGAGACAAATATGGTTCATAGAACTTAGCATTAGCGTAGGGTATGAACCATATATGGCTCATAGGACAGGGAACGTGTTAAACATAAAAATTAATTCCAAAAACCAACTGGAATACTCTATTTATTGAAAACCTTCACAAAGAGATATCACAATATCACAGGACTCATGTCACCATTTTCTTTAGCCCATCTTAGATCAATTTTTGGACATAGGCTTTCCCTAATTCTTTCCAACGCTTACGATTTTGTGCTATCTGCTATTCATGTTAGCCCAGTCGTTCTTTTGAAATCATCATACCAGCGCATAGGTGGTCTTCCTCTTCCTCTTTTATGTTTATGATTTTACGGTTCCATCTGTTTGTGTTGAGTCTCGCTACATGTCCCGCATTGTAATTGCGCTATTTTGATGCCAACCTCTGTTACTTTAGTGATTGATCTTATTCTTTCGTTCGTTATTTTTTCTTTTCTTGTGATGTTTAACACGGCTCTTTCCATTCCTCTCTGAGACACTGTGATGGTTTCAATGTTGTTTTTTGTTGTTGTCCAGTTTTCTGCTACGTACGTCATTACTGGTAGAACACACTGATCATATACTTCTGTTTTTAGGCTTTGAGATATTTTATTGTTTCTCAAAATAAAGGATAACCGTCCAAATGCAACCCAACCCATTCTTGTTCTTCTTTTTCGCTACCTCTTCCTAATTCAGTTCTCTGTCCCAGGTAAATGTATTCTTTTATTCTTTCAATTTGTGTTTCTTCCACTATTATATCTATTTCTGGCCCAGGGTACATAATTTTGGTTTTGGTAAAATTTATTTCTAGCCCTACTTCTATAGATTTTATATTGAAGTTCTCAAGCATTTATTTTGGATCTTCCATATTTTCTGATAGGAGAACGGTATGGTCAGCGTATCGTAAATTAGTCAGTCGTTCTCCGTTTATGTTTATCCCAAGTGCCAATATGAAAAGTTTTAGGGAAAGTGTATCTCCCTGTCTCACCCCTCTTCTAAGTGGGACAGCTTTTGTTTTTGCATGTAATACATAGGTTGCTGTAGCTTCCTCATCTAGTTGCTTTATTAGTTCTATATATCTTTGATCAATTCTGTTGTTTTTTAGCGCTTCGTATATTGCCCAATGTTCAATGCTATCCAAGCCCTTTTGGTAATCTATAAAGGCCAGGCACAGTGTAAATCCATATTCATTAGATTTTTCAACGTTAATAGATGATCTCTGGTACTATAGTTTTGTCTAAAGCCGGCTTGTTCCTGGGATTGGTATCCATCCAGTTTTCTCGTCAATCTGTTAGTAATTATTTTTGTTAATAACTTATACATATGAGACAGCAAAGTGATCCGTCTATAATTCTCGAGATTGGCATTTTCACCTTTCTTATATAATAGTATAAAATTGGTATTTTCCAAGCTTTTGGTATTTCAGCATTTTTTAAGCATATGTAAAGTAACATTGATATTTTTAAGAGTAGATTTTCATCTCCTTTTTTTATCATATCTGTTGATATATTGTCGACAGCTGTGGTTTTATTAGATTTCATCTGTTTTGGGGCTTCTTTAACTTCTTCTGTAGATATGTCTGGTTGTTCTTCTGATTCCACATTTTGCATTCTTCTCATTTCTTCATTCCTATTTTCTCTTTGGGGTGGAATTTTGGAGTTATATAGTTGTGTGTAATGTCATATCACCATAAAACCCATAAATTAGCAGCCTATGGGTGACTGATACATAGAGCTCTAACAGTTCCCCTAAGTAACAATTATTACATCAAAAATATTTCGATTATTAAACAAATTGCAGACAGTATTGGATACAACATCAAACTGATCGACACACTAATCAAACAGAAAGATTAGACAATTGCTAAAATTATAATCAAAATAAGTACATTTATAGTATTTTATAATACAACAAAAACACTTTCAACACAAAAGATAGAACAAACGATTTGTTAAAATCAGGTATTTACAAATTAAACTGTTCACATTGTAGTTGTGAATACATAGGTCAAACAATTAGAAATTTTGATACCAGATACAAAGAACACATACGCGCATATAAATATAAATACCCAGAAAAATCTAACTACGCTAAACACTTATTAGAACACTGTCATACATGGACATCCAATAATATAATAAAATTTTTACAATTCTATGATGATAAACAAAAATTGGATATACTCGAGGCCTTTCAAATTCACAAACACAGTTTAACAAATACATCTTTAATGAATGAGCAAATTGAGCTCATAAATTCGCCGCTATTGGAAGTTTTGGAACAGAAGACCTGAGCCAAGCCCGAAACCAAGATCCAGTGTGCTGTTTCCATAGCTACAAATGTTTATAATATTAATTTCTTTTGAAAATGATATGTAAAACGTCGAAATATGTATAAAGCTGAAATAAAATCCGTTGAAAATTATAATTATTTTTAAAATATAAAAATGAATTT
>JABXWE010025824.1:0-18400 GCA_014611495.1 Limonius californicus
GTAAACGTTAATAATATTCCACTTGATAACTTGACGCGTCACCAAAAAATTGTATAAATTTTGTTATTAACTTTCAGGTAAATAAGAGTAAATTTTAATAATATTCCACTTGATAATTTAACGCATCATCTAAAAAATGAATGAATTTCGTTACTTACTTTCAGGTACATAGGAGTAATTACTAATAATATTCCACTTGATAACTTAACACATCATCTAAAAATTGTATGAACTTTTTTATTGACTTTCGGGTAAATAAGAGTAAATTTTAATATTATTCCACTTGATAACTTGACGCGTCACCTAAAAATTGTATGAATTTTGTTATTGACTTTCAGGTGAATGAGAGGAAATTTTGATAATATTCCACTTGATAACTAAACGCATCACCTACAAATTGTATGAATTTCGTTATTTACTTTCAGGTAAATAAGAGTAAATTTTAATAATATTCCAGTTGATAGCTTAACGCATCACCTAAAAATTGTATGAATTTTTTTAATAATATTCCACTTGATAACTCGACGCATCACCTAAAAATTGTATGAATTATTTTATTGACTTTCAGGTAAATAAGAGTAGATTTTGATAATATTCCACTTGATATCTTAACGAGTAACCTGAAAATTGTATGAATTAATGCAAAATGCTTTAACCACAACGTTATCGGCGACCTTTAGAATTACCATCAATGAATTACAGAAACTATTTTCAAATAACCCAAACTGTTGTGCAAAGACAAATCAAAGTTGAAAAATTTCGTCTCATTGTTGAACTATTTCTCAATACACTGTATAATATTGGTTTTCATACGCTTCATAAGGCTATTTAATTGGAACCAGCGAACACAATACAATGTACAGCCACCGATATAAGGTACTAGTTTGATTTTAATTTAAAAATGTGATTCATCGAAACAATGCCAAATATTTCTGAACATTATGTTTTGTGCTTGAACAATAGAAACAAAAAATTATGGAATGTATATCTAACCAATTTAATTGAGAGAGAAATGCGGTTCGTAGCAGTATATTATATTTATTCCCGCACCTATACGCGGGAAATTGCTTTGTGTGAGGTTACTTAACATCTTTAAACCGCTCGGGAAATAGTACTAGCTTAGAGATAAAGAATGGCATCAATGGAAATCCAAGATGGCTGTTAATAAATATTTAAAGCGAGGGTGTACTCCCCGATTTAGCAAAACGTCTGCTATAGACCAAAGAAACTTGTTAGCCGTGCTAAATGTTAGGTTAGAGAAATGGTTTTCTAGTTGTTGATATCACAAGGTTAGAAAAGCCCAAAGAAAAACTTTTTCTATACAGCTTGACAAAATTTTTACAAATACTTCAAAGACTTCATTATATCAGAATCGAACGTATACAGGGTCTAACACCACGCTGATCTATCACCATAGTGATGTACCACCACCAATTGCACAATCTCTTATCTATTAATTCAAAGAGATCTCAAATTTGATCATGTAATAATGCAAAAGCATGTACTGATAGTTTTCTGCGTTTGGTAGTTTTGGTTAAAACTTTGAGAAGTTTTCAAAATTATAGAAAATTTAGTTGATCATATTGAATATTACTTCTTGAATTTTTTGGGAGCTCATTGGGCTTAAAATCTGACACTTACATTTGTATAAGTAGCTTGATTATAATTAAGTTAGACTTTACGAAAAAAGGCGCAGCTATAGCACAAAATAATGGTAGATAATATTGCCAACTCAAGAATTTAAAAAATACAATAACTCGTTCAATGTGTTAACCTCTGACCAACTAAATTCAGAACGTACCTATTAAAACAATTGGCCAATTGCACGGCACCCACAAAATAAATGGAGTATAGGTATGTTTACTTTCCTACAGTAAAGGTATATTGTTTACGTGCGCATGGGGATATATGTGCGTACGTGTGTGTGATCGTCGAGAACTCCGAAAAGGGTTTTTGAATGAAATTTAAAATATGGAGCTACATTAAAAAGTCATGGGGACAATAAGATTTTGAAAAATATTCTGAATTTCAGAAACGGAATTTCTTTTGTATCTTTTTTACAAAAGCTAATCTGGTATTTTGAAATAGGGGACTCATAAAGAGCCTGCATACAAATCGAATGATTTTTGATGATAATGATTTTGTGAAAATTCCGAATTTTTCTCAAACACCGTTAAACCCATTGACTTAAACTTCAAGATATTTAATAGCTCTTGACATTAAAATTAGCATGTATATTTTGTTTAATAAAACAATTGTAGAAATAGCGTGCTGTCATAATATCTAAATTAAGAAGAATATATATTGTTCCTAAACCGTGCTAAGGGTATTGATTAAATTTTGTTATGTGATATAATCGTGGCGGACTCACAAAATTGTTTTTTACTTTCTAATTGCGACCATGTGTGGGACATTCTAGGAAATATCTAAACATTTTTAGTTTAATACCCCGATACACCAAAACAGTGAAAACTATTTTCTGAAAAATAAATTACTGATTGATGCTTAAGCGTTACAACCAGGGGCAGCGTAGCGGACAAACACGAGTACTGGTCAAATAGTATACAAAGTTAAACTACGATCCGTATGGTCGCCACGTGTATGAGCGACCGAAAACTTACGCCAACACGCTGCTATCCTGGTGGTATATAGACCACTTTGACAGGTCGCCAGGTTTGAGGTACATGGCCTAGGGCCAAGCTAAGTCAAAATAGCCTGCACAATACTAGTATTAGGAGTTACTTTCCTTCTTGAGCATTACTGAAAGGATGTCATCAGGTCCGGCAGATTTATACGGTTTGAAGATATTGATAGCCCAGTTTATTTTGTCGTGGTTGATCACGCAGTTAGCCACCTTCCGATCTTCTCTTGCAGCTCTGTAGAAAGAATTATTAGAGTTTTGAATAGGATTTGGACGGGCTATTATTACGGATCCTGGAAAGGGACTTTGGAGCAAAAGCTACACAGTCTCCTTGCCAGTAGCAGTGAAGTTTTCTCGGGATTTTTTAAAGTACCTACAGGGTTTAGAGTCTCTTTAGCCAGGATACCGTCTTGCTCCTTCAGATGTATTTTCAACATCTTGGCAGAGCTTCCTCCGCAAACCCGTCTTAGCCTTCCTTACCATTTTATTGTATTCGGTGAGAACTCTGGAGTATTGGTCCCAATCACCTGTTAAGTTTGCTCTATTGAAAAGTTTCCCAGCATTATTTCCCATTTTAGCGAGATCGTTGTTCCACCACCCCGCCTTTTTATTAGCGGTTATGTTTCTCGGTGGACAGTTATTCAAATGTGAGGTTAGAATAGATTTTTGTAGTTGATCTGCCACAGTCTCAATTTCGAAGGGATTTTTATGAGCCATGTTTATGTTGGCCTCGATATCTGCCTTTAGGTCTGTCCTGTAGGAGTCCCAATCAGTCCTCCTGGGATCCCTATACATAAGCATAGTTTTTTCTACATCAGATATCTCAAAATGAATGTCTGTAATCAGATAATGATGGCTCACTAGAAATATGCCATTTTGTTGTTTTCCTGGACATTTCGAAGGTTCCTAGGGTTAGGTCTATGACCTCCCTCCTAAAAGTTGTTAGAAAAGTGGGTTCATTGCCCACGTTTATTACATGCAGGTTCTTCTACAAATAAAGTCTAGTAAAGGCCCACCGCTATTGTTCGTGTTGCTGCTGTCCCAGAATGCATGATGAGTTCAGTTCTCATTCCCTTGCAGTGGTTCACTAGCCGCTCTAACTCAGGTGTTGGTGAGTCTATGGGAGGTAAGCGGAAGTTAGTATTAGCTTCACACTGCTTCCTTGCGACTGAAGGTCTATACTTATCGTAGATAGATCTCTAGAACAGAAATCCATCATAGGTAAGCTGTTAATTCCATTACATAAATGCAGGTTCTTGGTGTTTCTACTGTTCTACCACAGATAAGCTTACCTCCGGGTTGGCCAAGTCCCATTATGTTGCCTTTGGAAACCCAGAGTTCTTGGATTAGAACTATGCTGACCTTCCCAGACGCTAGCAGATGTGAGAGTGTCGCCGAAGCTCCTCTACTGTGCTGTAGGTTTGCCTGAAGGAGCTGGAGGGAGGTGGAATGACTTGAACGTCACAAGGGTTAATCCCAGGAAAGCCTGGTATTTGCTATCCTTTAATGATGCCAACGACTCTTCGTCGATCTCCAGCACCAGTGTCTGCCCTGATGGTTCCACTCGGTTGCTGACAGCTCGCAATTCCTATGTCTTCAGTCCCTGGTTTTGGTTTTCAAGGTATTTTAAAAGGTCTGAGGGATTGGATTTTGAGAGCAGCTTAGGCACCCACAGCAAGACTTTCGTGGTGCGTAGGATTGCTTTAGCTGTCCCCATCCTTGGACTTTAACCCTCTAATGATTTGAGATTGCTCGGTTGGTGTGTTGAAGCCATCTCATTTGCTCATGTGTTTTCTAGGTGGGAGTTCTTGAACTGTGGTCCGGTTCACTCCGCACACTTCAGAACTTCTCCCAATAGCTCCGTTTAGATTTTTTGGGCCTGTTCTTCCATCAGTTTTTCTTCTGGGAAGTTTTCAGGGTTTCATTAAAGGTTTCTGCCGTTGCAGGACCCCCTGCCCCTGTCAGCTTCAGTTCTCGATTTTTTTGGTGTTTTGTACCCCACTGCTGAAGGGGGTACTACCATCCGATCTGTTCCTATTTGGGGGTTTTAGAGCTCTCTGTTGCGGGAGATTGGGTACTCCCAGCTGCAGATTGCACTTTACCTTTCCGGATTTTATATTTGTGAGTTCTGGGCCTTACAGGTTCTCCAACGGCTATCGCTTCCGGAATCCTCATCTTTCTCCTTTGGGCCCCAGATAGTTTCTTCGTCTTTCTGGGGTTTCGGAGAAGTTGTTTGCGGGAGGTTTGCCGCAGCGTCGTCTCCTAGTTCCATGGGAGAAGTAGAGTTTGGATCTACTGGTGGCATCTCCTCTGTGGCTGCTCCTATGATTGTAGGGTTTTCTTCGGTTAGCAGTTCCCCTGAAATTTTTTAAAACGTTTCATTATTCTAGTCCATTTTAGTCCCACGAGTAAGGGGCGTCAGCACCTGCGGAGCACCTATGCAGGTGGAAAGCCAAATACAATGGGGTTTTGCCTGGTACCCTAAGAGCATCGTTCAAGGCAACATTATCCTGCTGCCATCCAGCCTTCGGCACGGCAGCTCACTCCTTGTCTTGGAAGATGTTTATCGACTTTCTAGTCTAGATCCGACGCCTTCAGCAAAAGCAGGGTCATCTCTGGTAGGATGTGGCACTTTACCACGGGCGCCAGTCTTGGGGTGTGACCCACTAAGGCTGTCCACTTGGTTTTCACCAGGTGACTGCTGTATGGACGCGATCAACACCCCCTGTGTCGTCTCCTGAAAGAACCCAGGGCGGAGGTCTAGGGATATAACCCAGGTGCCTCAATTAAGAAGTTGGACTAAGGATCTCAGTACATCCCGGCTACCCCAGTTAATTGAGTGAGGGGCCATCGGGAACCCCTGGAACGATACAGATGACTATTCCAACCCCTGCCTCAGAACTGCTAATGCTTTTTGCTGATAATTTCAAACACTTGTTAGCGGAACCATTTTCACTACCAGCATGGATAATTATTATGCGCTTCCCTCTACCTAGAAGGTGGAATATCTATGACGAGTTTCTTTGAATTATCAATCCTACCTTTTCTGATGACATCATGAGTATCATACCAGGTTTCATCCAACCAAATTATTGATCGATTTTGCCTACGGTATACATTAATCATCTTATTCGTCCCGTAACCGTACAATGATCGCTTTCCATTATGTATTGCCGTTTATTTATAACTTTAAATTTAAATCCCATATCTGTTATCGAACACCGTAGTGTTTCTGGACCTCTGTAAGGAAAGTACATTTGTTTTGATCTAATTTCTTGAAATATTTCGCTTTCTCTTGCGGTGCGTAACACGCCCATTGTTTATAATTTTTCCCGTTGTATTGTAAGGGACTTGTGCCAATTCTGCAACACTTTTCATAATTCTGTACTGGCTGTCCAAGTTCGGATTTAAATTTTTATAAATGTTTAAAATTATTTGCTGCGCTTCAATGGGAAGATGCTGGCATATTGCACTTAAATTTATATTTTCCCTTTCACTACTACTATTTACAACATCTATGTCTTCGTCGGTATTGCTGCATCCATTTTTTCCATAATTTGATTATTATCGTCGCTTCCGAAAGGTCTCCAGAGAGCCATAATGTAACTGCAACTGGTCAAAGTTACGATTGGATTTAATCAGAACAATAACCAAATTATCATACTTTCGAAAAATAATGATTCATATTTCAAAACAAATTTAACATGATTATCTACATCGTTAGTGTACATCATTGTAACGTTAAGATATTTAACAACATTCAGGGAATAGATAGTCGGTCATCCGGTAATTTTAATATAATCTTACTTAGATACTTTTATTATAACATTTTATAATATATATTATAAGTATACACAGTTTAAATAAAAAGTTGCATAGCCGGGTTTTACTGCCATTGCCAAGAAAATTAAATGCACAGACCAACAAGCACCAACGCTATTGTTCAGAGATTGCATGCTACCTGCTGACTGGCAATCGCATTTAAGTGGGGATTTAAACATTCGCTACTAAAAGTTTGGTCCTACTTTACAATGGCAGCAGGGTGCGGAACTGCCTTCGGATATCCCCGCAATAATTTCTTATACGCAATTTATATATTTATTACAACCATTATATGAACCAAAATTTATGAAAACAATACATTTTCAAGAAGTAGTACATTCACAAATAGCTCTAACTACCAGATTTTTATCAACTGATCTTCTTCCGAGCAGAATTGTTTAAGCCCGTTTTTACCAGACTAAGTACTTTATACACTGTACTACCAGAGTTCAGTTGATGCTGGACTTTTATTAGAAGGATATTTCATCTGAGCAATTTCTGTATATTTTGTATCTTTAGTTAAAAACCCTATGAAACTAATGATACGTAGTCAGCGCAATCATCAGGATCAAAAAATCGCATTAAAAATGTTGACGAATGAGGATACAACAGTTTAATAAGAATCTAAAGATCTAGAAAGGAAGACGTTTTTATTGATTGAAGATGCCCTTCATAATTATTATACTGGTATCAAAATGGGAAAGAATAATTGTATAAGATGCCTCTTTGCATCGAATATTTCTGCTGGTGGCAGTATTGTATCGACGAATTGTTTGGCGAACCTTCTGCGTTTATTCTTAAGATTAAGAATATCAAGAACACGATCTCGCGTCTTAAAAGTTTAGCGCTTCTCACAAATTCGCCGGTCGGATTCCCGATAGGTTATCATGCAGATTGCTGATTGCTAAAGTTCGTATATGCGAGGAGGTCGAACCCGATAAGAGTTTGCGGCAACGAGCACTGTATTGGGATTAGACGGGAACTTATGGCCGACAACTCACTGAAAGCTAGAGGATAACATTATAACTGTCTATCTGACCAAGAGCGCTCATGTTGATGGAGATACTAACATTTTTAAGACTGTTATGATTTACTACAACCACTTCCTGTCAGAGTATCATCATAAAACACTGGCTGAAAGAACTGTTGACCAGATGACCAGAATTAGAGCGTCTACAACTTGTACTGCCGAAATGATTGCTCTGAAAAATTGCAAACATTTATTCGAGTTAGTTATTAAATTTTTGAACGTGAAAGTAAACTCGAAGCATAAGGCTAAATTGCAGCATATCCAGTTTTAACTTCTATGTCGGCCTGAAACGTAAACAAATTATAAAAATTTCAGGTGAAAATGTATAACATATTTCTCAGACACGACAGCGCTATTTTTTGCAAACTTCTCGAACTGAGAGAGTTCCTCGGAATACGCAATATTACGAAGAAGGTACAATTTCATTAGCCAGTAAAGTATTATTCGCATAACTTAATTTATAAAACATTAAACTTCAGTTTAATTAATACAGTAGTACTAAAGATCATAATTGCTGGTATACCCCAATAAAATTCTGATTAGGAAATTAAAAGCAACAAACCGCTGTGAAATAAAGGGTAAACTGTTCACTTTAGTTTTACTTGATCAAATTCCATCTTCTTGTCTAGGTATTCATGAAACGACTAGCTAAATAGCTGACGGGCAACACTATCTGCTTCTTAAAACCTCCTAAATGGAATTACAAAATTACAATAAATTTAAAGAAAAACTATAATTGAATTTCCATCGAAGACAAGTCAAAGCCTAAATTGGTCTGAGGCCAAAATTTAACATTAAATATGAACATAATGAACTCGGAAATGCGATTGTCAAAGATTTGCGTGTGACAACGGGGACCAACTGATTTACGTACCTTCCGAAACACGATCGGTTGCATATTGTATTGGCCATCCATCCGAGTAATGGCCATTGCGGATTGTGCTCCACTACGAATACCGTTTGACCGGCGTCGACAGTGCTCCGCTATGCAACCGATAAAATGCGTTTTGCATTAAAAAACTACACGCACATTTCATAATTTGATGACTAACATCATGGTTAATCACAAGATTAACAGAAGTATTTTGCAGACTTAGACAATTTACCTGCAAAACTCAGCTTGACAGAAGGCAATTTTTACACAAAAATACAATATACTGGAGTAACACATAATAAACTCTAAAGCGATAGAAGTAATAAAAATATCTATGAAATGAAACTAAATAGAAGTATTTTACAATTATTGGATTACTAATAAACATTTTAGGCCCCGCCTTACATAGTGTGAATCGTTTGGAAATCTATGTTCCATCCTCGATCTACTCAATATATTCATTATCATCATCATCATCTGACATGGAGCTGACTCGAGGGTCAATCCTGGATTACGCCAAACCCACCCCATGCCAGTAGGTGGGTAAGGATTTAATGGATAGGGTGGCATCGGGTGGGGTATTGTACAACGTTAGCATGTCTGCAATGCATACCGCAAGACACCGTTGTTGCAACACCGGGTAGTTAGTAAGCTACGCATCAATGGGGTTTTTGAGTACGTAATCGAGGCCGTTATGCGATTATGCATTTGAGCCTAATAACTTTGGTATCAAAGTTTCACATTGTTCTCATTTCACATCTATCTATTGTTCTAAGGTTACAGATTGCACCTATCTTAGTTTCCTAAGAACTAGTAAACTGCTTAGTATTTATTCCCAAAATTATTTCACCTGTCCGTTATGGGATTATGCCTTTAAACATAATAGCTTTGGTATCAAGTTTTACATTGTTCGTATTTCTTATCTATCTATTGTTTTAGGGTAACATATTGCCCCTATCTTAGTTTCCTGATAACCAATTAACTACTTAATATTTGCCACACTGATTACAACTATTTTACCACTTAGTTGGAGGTTCGAATTCGGGTTGTACTTCCTTCTTTTCCCTCACCTTCCCCTCTGCAATTGACCGCTAGATATCCATCGTTTTCTTTCCCACTGGTGCATGTTTCGTTTCTTTTCCTTTGTTGTCTCCTTCCTCACTTTCATTCTTTGTCTTCCTCTCCGTTAGCCTGTTCTTCCAGTCGATTCTTGATCGGCTTCTTCCATTAGTGCTTATATTCTTCTTGCCTCTCTTCGTATATTCTAATTTCTTCACCCCCATTCCTCCCATGTTTGTTTAGATATGCCGGTGTTTTGGATGTCCCTCTCCAATGATGTGTTCCACTTGTAGCATGGTCTTCCGATCTTCTTTTCTTCTGTTTGCATAGCATACGCTTGCTGTAGAGGATGTTTGGCAGGTCTTCTTAGGATATGTGCCCAATATTTGATTCTTGATGTGGTGAGCCGTTTCGTTATTGTTTTCCCTTCTAGAATTTTTCGTGCCGTCAAAATGTTTTCTTCCCCTGTGGTTAGTTCAAATAGTTTCAGTATTTTCTTTCCCATCCTTCGAAGTGCCTTTCTGTTGGCTTTCGTGATTGCGGTGGTTTTCAATCCGTATAGAGCAGTTGTGGCTATAATGGGGTTGTATATTATCTTCTTTATCCGTTTGGTAGTTTGTGTTGTTGGAAGAGAGGAAGAATCACGTGTGTGGCTTGGTGGACTTTGGCTATTCGCTAGTTTACTGTCTCCGGTCTTGCTAATGAGTCTGGGAGATAAACCACTAAGTACTTGAGTTAGCGTGTTTGTTTTAGGTCCCGACTCCCCATTTTCAGTGTGTTATCGGTTGCTTCTCTAATTCGTTCATTGTCTGGGGATCTTACCATCACTTCGCATTTGCTGATGTTTATTTCTAATCCTGCCTCTGTTAAGTTTGCTATCAGCATGTCCAGAAGCTTCCCCGCGTCTTCCTCCTCTTCGTTGTGTACGTTTTTGCCGCCTTCTCTTATCAGCAGTTCCACCTGACCACCACCCGTAATGTTTGACCTAAAATACTCCACTTACAGGTAACTGTGAAAAAACAAAAAAATGTTTTCCTAATCACAGTAATACAAATCGCAGCTATTTGCGGTCGCTGATTTGTCTACCCGGATCTGCGCACTAAAGTAAATTAAATTAAATTAAATTAAAGGAGATTAAGTTAATTAAAGTTAAATTATATTAAAGTGTTAAATGTGACATATTCTGAATTTTTCCTTTAAACTCGATTGTTACCTTATCTTTTGTTGGTCAATTTTCTAGTTTTAACTACTCAAAATAATACTAAACGCGACTTTTGAGGTCTCTAATTTGGTTTACCGGGATCTACGCTATAAATTAAATTAAGGGCGATTAATTGAAATTAAATTAAAACAGATTAAAGAGGATTGTAGTTTCAGATCGTTTTTCCTTTACTTATAGCAGTTACAGGTACTGAGACCTACATTTGCCCTAATTGCCTAACCGAATCTACGCACTGAAATAAATTGCAGTAACTTAAATTACATTAAAATACTTAAGATTAAATTTTACCATTTATTTATTACGTTTAGAAATTGCAATTTCCTGGACCTAAATTATCCCTCATACACTCTACTTTGCAATTGAATGTGAGATATTTTTAATTTTCGGCTTTAGCCTCCTTTGTTAGAGTTGACCCCCTATCAGCTTTTCAGCCAGGCAGTAAAATACTGAACGCGACTATTTTATTCCAATCGGGAGTGAGTCCCTGGATTGAAGCTATGCTTCACTGCCTGTGGCAGCCAAGTAATATTTTCTTGGAAGTTGGCCCCAATTATCTTCGATTTGAATTTTTATGGCCGTATAACAAGAGTTTATTTGTCGTTTGTACCCAAAATGCGCCCCTAGCTGCTTATCCGCTTGTACAGTTTTGCATTCATTTGCTACGCAATGGTCCCGTTTTAGTTTTATTTATAATTTTATTTTATTTTATTGACTACGGATACTACCGAAGACTACAAACGACTATTTAAGCCTACAATCACTTAGCTTTTACTGCGTTTCCTGCTTTACCCTCCGTCCTGTTGTTTTCTTTGTCGGTCACGTATCTTTCACCTTTGATCGATCGTCAGGTAGAGCCGGTAGAGTTCCTCCTTCCTACCTTCCTAGGTTCATACACACACGCACTGGAACTTGATAGTTTGCACCCAAAATATTGTTTAAAGTCTCGCTAAACAATTTTGCTCAAGAGCGCCCAAAATACGTCCGTTCCCGACCGCGTCGCCAACGTAACTCATCTTCGATCTACTCAATACATTGTTTAAAAATTGGTGCACTTTGTAGACATGCTTCGGGGCAACCATCAACATTATTCGGCTGTTGATTGTGTGATTGAGTATGTTTGATAGTTAATAGAGTAAGACTTCAACTAAAAACACCTGAGATATCATATCGAAATCTCAGAGGCGAAGAAGCGATTCAGAGACAACATCAAGCTATATGACTCTACAGGCGACATACTCTACAGGGTAGTAGAGAAAAGGCTGCCAACGTCTTTAGTGGAATCTAATATTTGGAGAAGAAGACCGAAAATGTGTAAACATGTCACAATATGTACTAACTCATTCACTAAATTATTTTTAAAAAACATAATTATCGGATCAAATACATTTTAAAAGTATTATACTAATGAATATTAACCTATTCGCTAATATTATTAAAAATTATAATTTAAAATATAAAGGGGTCTGCGCATTTGGAATTTCAAAACAATCAAGACAACGATAGACTGCCGACTGCGCCAATTACTTTGTTTTGACAGAAATTACATCCTTGCTAATCTTACAAATATCTATTGCTATAGGAACTATTCCAGATAGGTAAGATTCATGATGAGGGTGAATAAATACACAAGAAGCTTAAATAACCGCAGCCTATATCTCAACTACTAAACAACTACAAACCAATTTTATGTGAATATTTTGTTAAACCACTGCCATCATTTAACCTAATATATTATGGGGTTGTATAAGAAATCTTAAAAACTTCCCAGTATCTATTACAAATTCAGCTGTAATGTAAAAATGTAAAATTGAAATTTAAAAATGTATAAGTAAATTTTCACGTATTGTAGTTTAAGTTTAACATTAGTTTAAATAAGTTTCCCTAATTTTTTTAAAGTTCTATTGTTGTCAGATACACAGGCGTAGAATACCCACAATGAAACCTTAAATTTTTACCATAAATTTTAATAATTAATTCGGAACGAGGAATTTAATATCCCCTCTCTTATTTACTTTTCTAAGCCTTAATCACGCGAAGAAATAAAATGTGATAAGAAAACTAGTTGCCTGGAGCAAATTTTTCACATGTTTTACTGTATCATTACAGCTTTTTGTTGTAAAGTAAAATATATTTGTATTGTTGGAGCAAAACCCTCTAAGGGAACCGTAACGCCGATTTTCCGTTTATATTTTCCCAAGACTAGGTAACAGTTGCCAGCCCGTACCCGTTACCTCGTTAACGTCCGAAAACGTGTTTAATTTAATTTGACATTAATGTTGACCTAAATTTACGACAAAAATTAAAATGAAACACAACGCGTTAAGAAAATATGCGAAAAATGTCTAGAAGTAAAGAACCCGTTCAACATTCCGTATAATGCGTGCCACTAATTTTTTATCGCTAATTCGTTTATCGGATTCGTCGTTGAACGAAGGCTTAATCAGGCAGTAGTTGACATATATATTTTCGTGCGAAGGTATGCTAGTCTTTTTTGTACAGGAAATCAATATACACGTTCGTAGAGTTCTTAAAAGAACCTATTTTAACTTTTAACGTAGTTTACACAACTTTTGATTTATTCATTAAGAAACCCAATTCTGTCACGTCATCTATTTCAGCTTTAATATTATGTAAGTCCTGCAAGAATGGGTGGAATAATAAAAGTGACAGGAAGTCTAACAGTTCGAATTTTACAGAGCAGGGCCTTATTTTACATCAGATACTTTTATTATATGTGTACCTACGATAAAATAGTCAAAGGTAAAAGCCAACCTCGCCGCTGTCTCCGTGTTCGCAAATATTTACCGATATTTTTATATTGCCTCACCGGGAATCAAGGGTAGCTTGCAGAAAAGCTTCGCAGAGATTTGCTTATTGTGAATGGAACGGAAAAATATGCATGGAAATTCGTTTATGAGCATATTGGAAATCACAAAAATGGCCATCGCGGTTAGCCGTACCCTGCTTGATCAGAATAAGCATGACTGCTCTGCATTTTCTGGTAAACATTTTACACTTTTGTACTCACAACTTTTGATTTTCGATACTGAAATGAGATTTCTAAGATGCAGTCACATAATTTCGCATACATTTGGTTTTCGCAAAAAATACAATCGTAAACTCCATACAAGATTTCTCTGTGTCAGCAGTGCCGAATTCAAGAATTCAAGAATTTTGAATTGCTAATTATACTCTAGGTTTCTACATTTACCATCCTTCCAATTCACACAGTAAACTTTTTAATATGGGAAGTGTTCAGATTTAAAACTATATTACTTTTTGTTATATTCCCCCTGGAAGTTTTCTAATACCTTCCTGGAAGAAGTCTTTCGATTGCATGCGTATCCACTCTTGAACAGCTTTGATTACGTGGTTATTTGACTAAAATCTTTTCCTGCCTAAAAACTCTTTTAATGGTCCAAACAAATAAAAATCGGAAGTAGCAAAAACGGGACTGTATGCTGCATACAGAAAAAGGTCTTACTGAAGTTAGTTTGTGGTTTAAATTGTTCTTGGATTGCAGTGACATGAGGGCGAACATTGTCTTAGAATTCTGTCTTGTCTTCCGTGTGTTGCCATTTGACCGCCTGCTTAACTTTATTACGCAAAGATGTACAGTAATACTCTGCATTAATTGTACGGTCTGTAAGGAAGTGAACAAGAAGCACCTCTTGAGAATCCCAAAAAATGTTTCCATCATGTTATCAGTTGACAACACAGTTTTTAATTTCTTTGGCTTTGGAGATGTAGTGTGACACCACGGCATGCTATAGTTCTTACAATGAGCATTTTCCAGTTTCGGATTAGCGCTTTATTTGCACAGCACAAACTGTACGCATTTCTGTCTTTGTTAGTTGCTTGCAGATTAATATTTCCGACAAAGGCGTATGTCGTAGTGACATCTGCGATAGAAACAACACCAATACTGTAGTTGTGACGTATTCTGTCGGCTGACACGTTTAGTAGAAAGAAACAGAGATACTTGAAGAATGTCGCGCTGATGCCGCCAAACGTCACTGTTTTGGAGGTTGATTTGAGTTACCCTTAAATCTGTAGGTTTAAACGGTATATTTTTTTGGATAACCAGCTTTTTAACTAACTTTTATTCCAACTGCTTGTGGGCATTCTTTCAATCAATCGGCTATGGTAAGAAGCGTTGTCAAGGACAATTGAAGAAGGCTCTCGCAAATTAGGCAGAAGTTGTTTTTGAATCCATTTTTCATAATTTTCCGCATCCATGTTACCGCGATAGTCTGATGATTTTGATTTGGCAGAAAAAATACAGCTGCTGTTTTCAATAAATCCATTGTGATTACCAGCATGGAAAATCATATACCTTTTTCCTTCTGATGCTGAATCTTGCCTTTTTACAGTTTTCGATGTATTGCCTTGCCAAGCGCGTTTGTTGGATCCTTTTGTAAAAATCCAGGTCTCATCGAAAAACACTACAGGTAAAGGCGATGGTGAATTTGTATTATCTACATATTTTTAAAAAAAAGCCGTTCGCCATGACACTAGCTTTTTCACATAGTGCTTGTTACGAGCTAATCGAGCTTTTTCGACGACCCGTCACCAGATAGATGGAAAAAGGCCTACAGCTTAGCTCAGAGGAGTTGGGGGAGTTCGTGAAAATCGCTTATGGGAGAAAATCTTTAGTTGTGTACAGGGTAAGTCAAAATAAGTGGGCGCCACCCTCCAAATCCAGCTGTCTCGTGGAAGGCCGAGAAGCGAACAGCTTACGGGAATGGACCTTACCTTTATTGTGCCTCCTCCTATATATTTGGAGCTTTCAAAATTTGTACACAAACACATACAGAGTACACAAAAATAAGAGGTAGTAAATTTTAAAACACATATAATGAAATTATTGGAAACGACAGTACAACGAAATTGACAGGCAAAAGTGATTTCATAATTCTAAATTACAACAGAATACTTTGAACGTTCAAGAAATGGGGAACTCGCCGCCCATGGATAACGGTATTTAAAATCTTTTGAATTCTGCGTGGTCAGTGGCGTCGAGTATACAAGAGTCATACAACATAAACAAAATTCCTTTCTACAGATATTAGTGCAAATAAAAAAACGACTAGCGACTGAAGGTCGCTTTTTGGTTTAACAAGACAAAGTTTAATTACGTGTGTGAGGCAGGCACAATTCCGGGAGGGTTGATTTCCAAATGCAGGTACAGTCGAGAAAGGGGTATTTTTCCCCGGTCCGGAAAAAATGTAGAAGGCCTCAGGAAACCAGGAAGGGACGAAACGTGGGTAGATACGCTCCTGGGAAAGTAGATTATTTCCAACAATCACCTTTTCACGGGTTCCAACGCTTTTTATCCGAATAAATCGAAGAAAAAAACAATCACAATTGATTGTTCTGTAATCATGCTACACTGTTAAAACTGATATAGACCCGACTCCACTTTGTCGAAAAGATACTAATTGCCTAAAGCAATATTCGGTACGATACTTAATTTAACAGATGCCGCGAAAAAAAAACCGCTCTAGTTGAACGTTTGGCTCGAACCCAAGCTTATTGCCCACTGACTTCTTTCTTTCTCCGCGATCCCAAAAAACACCACCTAAGCCTATTTTTGTTCTGGAAGGCAAATTAACACGTGTGACCTTCGGGAGAAGCCGAAACACAATTCCTGCATACTAGCACTGTTTAACGAAGGCATTCCTAGAAATCTCGTTTGAACGGTGAAAAAAAATCTGAAAGAAAAACCTTGAACAACTAACTCTGGGACTCCCTTGGTCATAAATTATTTCAGAACGGAAAACACCAACAAAACTTAACAACGCTTAATCCTACAAAGACGCAAGGTAACCAAAACTGTATCCAACATACAAACGGCAATTAATATAACGTTATTAATTCTTACGAAGCGGCAAACAAATGACGGAATTAATTCATATAAAGCGGCAAATTTGAAGCGAACATAACATGCTCTACGGTTGCAATCTTTCTTGAATTTAAAACTAATACATTGTAAGAGTTTCCTAATCGTTGATATTGCAGCATTTAGAATTTGTTTTCTTTCAAATTTTGTTGTACTGTTTTTAATATGACTCGCTTTTTTCAACGTACATTCTGTATACTACATCTCTGTCATTTTTAATGTTTCGAGCATATCTTCAGTTTATAACTTTTTTCTGGAGCTGTGCACTTTTTTATTAATGGCAGGTTGTCTTTCCTTTGCTATACTATTTTCCGTATGGTAGGTAAATTTATTTTTAATGCATCTGCAACTCGTTCCCGAACCGCTACAATGTCGCGTAATGGGCCAAAATTGTCTTTTTCAAGCGTAAAATAATCGAATAGATTTGACACAAACTGTCGACACTGCGCATTCAAAAATTTCCGGACATTTCTAAAAGCGTTTTCTTTTTAGAATAGCTAAACACCAACTAACATCCAATGTTGAATTGGCTGTTCATAACCATAGTGCTACGAATATTAGTGAAAATTTGGGACTTGTAAAAGACAACTTTATTTAAAATTTTTAGAATAGCACTTAAGTTAGGTAGAAAGTACCCTTTGTGTGCAATTAAGCCAAACTGCGCTTTTGTCGACCCTCAACAGTTTTTACACATCTGGTTGTCATAATTTTGACCGGATCTGGGACGGGGTTGTCAATGGTTCCGACATTGTCGTCGAAATATTTCCAAGCAAAAACAAAGGTTCCCCAAGTGTATAAAATAAAATATTGCCGTACAAACTCCAAAACATTTTAAATACTTCTAGAGTTAAGTAGTGACGTTTGGCTGCATCAGCACGACATTCTTCAAGTATCTCTGTTTCTTTCTACTAAACGTGTCAGCCGACAGAATACGTCACACGTACAGTGTTGGTGTTGTTTCGTTCGTAGATGTCACTACTACATACGTCTTTATCGGAAATGTGAATCTGCAAGCAACTAACAAAGACAGAAATGCGTACAGTTTATGCTGTGCAAATAAAGCGCTAATCCGAAACTGAAAAATGCATATCGTAAGAACTATAGCACGATTTAACTCAGGAGTGCAATAATGTACCAAGGTTTACGAGTTGTTTCAATTGAGTCCAAAAATTCAGCTTCTTCTATCTCATATTCCCGTAGTAAGGAGGAAGCGCTGTGCAAACGAACTTGCGTTCTTCAGTTAGCAAACACGGAATCCACCTACCTTACGATACTTCCAACTTTTGTAAATACACTGATCGTCGTATTGTACTCGCAGCTTGTAAGAAATTCAGTTGAATTTACGTCTTCATTCGCAAGTTAGTTGATTATGCGCTCATCCACGCTACAATGAACAGAACTTTCCGACATGGCAACTGTAACTGTAAAAATAATATTATAGCGAAACTATTGACATAGATATGTTAACAGGAGTCACGATCAACCTTTAATTTACTTAATTTTTGAAATTTTCTTCAGATGGTGTTTTATTTTAAACATTCTTCTTTAAATTTGCACACTTCTGCAACAAAATTGAACTAAGACTGCGTAAGGCAAATCGAAACACCGTCTTTAGTCAAATTCAGAATTATATTGCATCCAGGAACAACTGCATGGATTCATTATAATGATGGGAGCTCCATCTTGCTGGAACGTGGTACCTACATACAGGGAATTTTTCTTTTTAGTATACATAGCCTATGTATACTTTTAAAAGAAACGCGTCAATTTCGCCTATTGTGTAGGCAACCAACTATACAGACAACTCAAGCATGCTGTGACCACAGCAATCAAATTAATTCAATGCTAAA
>JABXWE010025825.1:0-17338 GCA_014611495.1 Limonius californicus
AGAATTATAATAATTTTTCATTGCTGCATACTGCAAATTATGAATACAAATGGATTTTTATATCCAATTCAAAGCAACATACATTTAGTTTATTCATTAATAATACATCACTGTTTTAAAAGCTAACTAGTTGAACTACAAGTTACCTAAGAAAGCACTATAAGCTATTTTTTTTTAATAACTAGTTAAATTACGGCAGTTAATAATAACTATTTTAGCTGCTTTTCGTACAAAATTAATTGCCGTTAATTTTAACTCTAAAATAGTTGTAATTATCACAACAACATGCTACCTTAGTAAGTATACCAACTGATTCAAATTAAAAATTTTAAGATACCAATACAGAATGTACAGGATTAAATTGTACTACTGGGTCCTTTAAGTTTCCCTTGCCTTTGCTCATGGAAATTAGTTTAGGAAATTTGCTAAGCTTGATGCTGCTGGTGACTGTAATATGTTGCATTTGTAGTTAATTCGTTATTTGTGTTGTTAGTTAAAATCGTTTAAAAAATATTTTGACTGTATGTTAAAATTTTTAGACGAAAATGTGTTCTCGATATTCAAATTTATGTAGCGAAGAACTATCTCCTCAACTTTTCGCTATAGCTACTGATTTGTTATAATTTGATATGAAATGGATATAAACCATGACGTTTTAATGTTCTCCAAACTCGCATTGGTGGTACATTAACTTGTGTAGATATGTACACGACGAACAAAGGCGCTGGGATTATTATCAATTTTTCGCAGTATGTTGTCCTCATTGTCTAGTATTTGCTATATTGGACAGTCAGTCGACAGTTTCGGGAAAGTTCCGTGTAGGTGTTCGTGGTTGCCTGTTCAATCTTTCTTATCTACAGATTTCGCTAGTCACATAGAATCCTGCCGCTGGATCATTCTAAATCGAAACCTACGTAATAGATTTTAATTCGCGGATGAGGCAACATTTACAAGGAATGGCTTAATGAACAGGAAGAACAGGCACTCTTGGGATTTGGAGAATCCACACGAAATCACAGTGTCAATGTACCAACATAGGTTTTCAGTAAATATCTGGTGTGGAATTATTGATAACATGTTCATTGGTCCATTCGTTTTTGAGCACCATTTAACCGCCGACAGACATTTATATTTTCTAGAAGATCATTTGGGAGCATTGTTAGATGTGTCCCTCTGGCGATCAGAGATATGTGGTACGAGCACGATAGTGCTCCTGTACACTTTGTGTTACGTGTAAGACAATTTTTGAATCAACTGTTTGAAGGACGTGTAGTTGGTAGAGAAGAACAGCACTCCGGGCCCGCAGGATCTCCGTATTTAACTTGTTTAGATTATTATTTGTGGGGCCATATGAAAGATACGGCATACCAATGGAATAACAATGATATGTTACGTAGGGCAACCAGGTCTCTCTTAAGAAGAGCCAGAATGTGTCTCTAGAGCAACGGTGGCCATTTTGAATGTCCTGTATAATAATGTAGTCTACACCTAAACGTTTATTACAATACACAATAATTAATTTTAAACTATTTTAGTATTTAATAGGCCATCATTTGTATTTAATAACTAATTCACACCTTGTTGGCATATAATTCACCAGTTTTTGTAATTCTTCCTTTGTAATGCAGCCATACCAGGCATCAATTAGGGGTTCGATTAATTTCATTTTTTGTTGAGCTTCTTTCTTGAAATAATGTTAGAAATAATAATGCTATGAGTGACAGTAAAGTTCGAAAGTGTGTGAGAATGTTCAAGAATGTGCATGGTGAGCCACACCCTGGCAGACTTTCTCTGATTTCTGAAGATTTGGTACGTGATGTGGACCACAAAATTCGAGAGGACCGACGATTCACTATTTCAAGGTTATCATTTGAATTTCCACAGGTTTTAAGGTCAGTTTTGTACGCCATTGTTTCGGAGAAACTGAATTATGGAAAATTGTGTTCTCGGTATGTTCCAAGACTGCTTTCTGACGATCACAAATCAAAAAGATTGGGCTGTGCTTTATCGTTTTGTACTCGATACAATCAGGAAGGAGATGCATTTTTGGACCACATCGTTACAGGAGATGAGACTTTGGTGTCTCACATGACTCCTGAGTCCAAGCAATAGTCAATGGAATGGCGATACACATCGTCGCCAACCGGAGTGGAAGCCAAGCAGAAAATTTCAGCACGAAAGATCATGGCAACTGTTTTTTGGGACAGCAAGGGATTTTGTTAGTGGATTTTATGCCGGGAGGCATAACAATCAATTCTGATGCGTGACCTTGAGAAATCTCCGGCGTGCTATACCAAACAAGCGCCGTGGCCTACTGTCTTCCGGTGTGATGTTGCAACATGACAATGCAAGGTCACATGTTTCTGCACAAACACAAGGTCTAATCAGGTCTTTTGGATGGGAACAACTGGATCATCCACTTACAGTCCAGAAGTTGTACCCGGCGATTTTCACTTGTTTCGGTACTTAAAGGAGTTCCTTGATGGTCAGCGGTTCAACGACGACGAAGAAGTGAAAACTGCAGTCATGGATTGGGCTTCTTCACAGGCGGCAGATTTCTTTGACGTCGGAATTCAAAAACTTGTTGAGCGGTATGAAAAATGTTTTAACAGAAATGGAAATTATGTAGAAAAGTATATAAAAGTATGTAGAATATGGAAAAAAATATATCTTAATGGCATTTACAGTATTTTTCTTCTTATTAAAAACGGAGCTTATTTAAGCAATATCCCTCGTATATATACCATATATACTCATAACATATGTAAGTATTTCTCCTAAATATCTTTTAAGTTTCTTGTTAAATGCATTTTAATGGTATGGTACCATTAAAAATGCGCGAATAACTTATTAACGATTTTAGAAAAGAACTTAATTGTTTTATATGGAGTTCTAAGTACCTGATTAAGGGATAAGTTGTTTACTTTTTGAAAATATGCCAACAATGTAGCTAAACTTCAAGAAATAATTATTTTCTTGGGTGATGCAGAACTTTTTCATACCACTATGTGTAATACAGTGCACGCCGCTTATTGAAATCACGGATAATGCCTTTTTTGTTTATATTTTTAAGTTTGATTGGTACCGTACCTCTCTTTCTTATCTCAATTAACAGCCTGCAGACTGGTTGGTAGCAGCTAACTCGGTTTTATTCTCACCCTTAGCAATGGCTGACGTAAAAAAGGGACGTGATCTTAGCTTAAAAGACTAAAATAGCAATTTAGAACAGATAATAGGTCGCCGAAAATATGTCAGGAAATGCAGCAGTACAATTAAACATTTCGCAACCAGTTTTTCGTAAAATAAAAAAACGCGTTGAAACAGAAGACGCTGTAAAGAAAAAGTGAAAATTTAAATACTAAATGAAATCGCACTTGGAAAGACGATCAAGTGGAATCTGCATTGCGACTCTGGTTCACTAATTTCTGTGAAGATGATGCACGTGTAGATGGCCCGTTGATGTTCAAGAAAGTGAAAGAACCGGCAAAGAAACGAAAAAAATGACATATTGTTGCAACGGAAGAATGGATTCTTCGTTTATTATTATCAATCGATTATTGTTATCAAAAATCCCGAGTTCCTGTGTGATCACATTAAGCGGCGTGTATTGTAATTTGTAATCTTCTTTCTGTAAGATTTTGAAAGCAAACTTAATATATACCCACGAATTTAGAAATTTTATTTTTGAATGTTATATGTTAAGGGTTTGTGCTGCTGTTCTTTTTTTTTCTCACTCATTCATACTACCGTTCTCCCCCCGGAACCGCTTTCGCATTACTTCAGGTGGGTGCGGGCGTCCCTTACATACTAAACATTCATGCAACATGCACCCTAAACTTAACTAAGCAAATGCGGTCGCCCCAGTCGGGATTCGATTGCCCCAACGGAGCAACCGCATTTACTGTGACCTCGACTGGCCAATGCGTTCTCGCACTAGACCACCGCGGTCCCTCTGTGCTGCTGTTCTAATTTTTCATAACCTTACGTTTTGGAAATTAGCTCGTGCCTATGACAGCTTACGTTCCAAATGGGAAAATAACTTTTAACCATCTTGAACAGCGAAAAATTATGGCCACAGATATGGTTAACAAGGGATTCCTAATATATATGCCCATTTTACCCACTAATCCTGTTTGCAATTCTTCAGATATTTAATGCGTCAATGTTTTTCTTTACACGAAGCTATTCCGAACAAATTTTGTACGATAATAAATTTCCACAGTTAAAAATAAAAATAAATAGAACAATATAAACATTAAGACGATTCCAAATTTTGTAGTGACTTCTCATGAATAACTTCGCTTTTGTTTTCGCTTACCTAATAAATTCAGCGCGACGTTGTTTTTCTGTTCAGCCTCTGTGGGTGCTTCTGCACATTTCGTCACTAAGGTTGAAAATATTTAAGTGTCTTGGAGGAAAGTTTGCCTACCAGTGAGTGACAAGTTGCACGCGCGGTTCTTACATATCCTTCATTAAAATTTTTGATTTTATACATCATCTTTTCTGATTATAGTATAATATGAATAATAATGATAATAAATATTTAAAAGTGATTTCCGAGATTTAATAAATTGCAGTACACGTGTTTCCTTGCATCCACAAGTTTTCCATATTCAATCTAATTTTTGTTATTCAAAACTAATGGATCAATTTTCGCAGTTGCTCCTAAAGCATACAAAATCCCACAAACTTTCGAGCAAGAAACCTTCATGGGAGGTGAAAAATTCAAGCCTAAAAGGTCGCGGTTTGTACGCAAGTCGCGATATCAAAGTAGGCGAAATAATATTCAATGATAGCCCTTTATTTGTGGGTCCAAGGGCAAGTAAAATTACCAAATTAGCTTGCGTTAACTGTTATAAGAAAGATAACTTGTATCCATGTACTAAAAACTGTGGGCTTCCGGTGTGCTCTACAAGGTGCGAAAATTCCACAGTCCATAAAAGCGAGTGCCGGTTGATTTCTGTTTGGAATAAAGGGCGGAACTTTTCTGAGATCAATCAAGAATTGTTCAAGTGCTTGACACCAATTCGTGCCCTTTTCCTGAAAGGTTACCAAAGGAAGCTTCTGGAGACCCTTAAATTCCACGAAGGTGCTGGGTATGAAGTTGAAATTTTAAAGAATAAACTCTCGCTGGAAATGAATGCAGAGGAAGAGGGTTTTTTGAACTTAACTTGTTCCGTTTTGGATACTAATTGCTTTGAGGTTCCAACTGGCGCTGCCCAAGATTCGGCAAGCTTAAGAGGAGTTTACCTTTTAGCCAGTTTGATGAACCACACGTGCACTCCCAACACTACCCATTATTTTGATGCTAACCAAAACATGATTGTGAAAGCGTCAACCTTCATTCCACAACATGAAGAAATTTTTCACTGCTACACGTTGTTATTTTGGGGCACATTTCTAAGAAAGCCGTTTTTGCTTAGAACTAAACAATTCTTTTGCATTTGTACACGTTGTAAAGATCCAACTGAGTACGGAACCAATTTGAGTGCCGTTAATTGTTTAAAATGCAAAGGTTTGGTTTTGCCAGTTTCAGAAGGAAATATGAAAATGACTTGGATATGCACTTCTTGCAATGCAACAATCCAAGCAGAAAAAGTTGGGATTATCATGGCCATGTTAGGAAATAGCCTTGATACCTTTCAGGCAGCAGATCCTGAAGAGATTTTTGAATTTTTGAAAGGGCCCCTTTTGAAATACGTCCCCCCTTGTAACCAAATCGCGGTTCAGCTAAAATGTAGTTTGATGTGGAAATTAGGGCACATGCAAAACTATTCGTGGAATGGTAAGTCTGATCAAAATGAAAATAAATTTAAAAGTTTGCGGTTATTTTACACCTGCCTACTTATTCATATTTGTTTATTAATATTTTGGCTATTTTTGCACCATCAATGTTACCTATCACATAAACTGCACTCTAAGCCTGCGTCAAGAATTTCAAAAATATCCACTTCAATGGTAAATATGTTTTTATGCAGTTTATTAATAAGTACGAAGCACTGCGTTATAGTTTCACTTTCCAGGGCAGACGTTTTTAATTGGTCACATTAATGTTATCGAAAAATATACAATTACATATTTAAATATTTCTGCTTAATTTTTTATTATTGCATTTCTTTTTGCAGAACTTTCCACGGAATTACTGGACGAAAAGGAGAAAATATGTCGTGAACTTATACACCTTCTGCAAATTCTTCGAGTGGGTAAAAGTAAAATGAGAGGCTTAGTATTGTATGAGCTCTATGCTTGCGTACGAGAACGTCAGAGGAGGTTAAATTTACAAGAACTGGATGAGAAACAACAACGTGCTTTAGAAGTAAGTATAACATTAAATCTAAAGTTAAAGGTGCTTCAAGAAAATAAATGTATAAACGGTTTGATAATTTAATTCTCGGACTACCACTATCAGTCGGCAAAGGCATTCGCAGAAACTGCTTGCAATTCCGCGATTACCTTTTTCTTAATACCTCTACGCCCTGAAATTGTCTCTTTTTGAGACAGACTTCCAACGAATAGGGTGGGTGATTGATCACAATAACGTTGTGAAATATGAGAAATAATTTCACAATTAGTGCAGAATGGGCAGGTATATTGTTATGCAATAAGAAACAACTACTCATTTCTCTAAAACGCAGTCGAAAATGCGCTATAATGAACTCTTCAACATTTCAGCGTAGAATGCACTGCCTACTGTCCGTAATTTAGCTACAAAAAAAAGGTAATTAATATGGTTTTGATTTTGGATGTTTGTACACGAAAGTTTTTGAGTTTTGATAATAATTTTCCAATCTGCTGCATGTTCTTCTATATCCCGAAATCGTTTCCCTTTGAAAACAGATTTCAGTTCAGGAGAGAAAAGAAAGTATACTGTCAAGTCAAGATGATTGATCTCAACAACGGCGTGTTTCACGAGAAATGACTTATTAGTAAATGCAGAATCGGCAGGTGCATTGTTATGCAACAAGAACCAGCGCACTTTCTTCTGAATTGCGAGAGATGCGTTGCAATCTCTTTATCACTTAAATGTAGAATATACTATTTACAATTTGTTCTTCAGACACAGAGTCTTTACGAACTACACCCTGTTTATTGAAAAAGGTAATCACCATGGTTTTGATTCTTGATTTTTGCAAACAAATCTTGGGATTGAAGAATTTCCAATCTACTGAATGCTTTGGTATTTCGTCTTAGGATCGTACTGAAACACCCATGACACATTACCAGTGACAACGCACCGAAGAAAGTTTTTAGTGTCGCAACAAGTCTGAACGATATAACTTTCCTCGGTCTTTGCTCATTGTAAGACTGCGCGGGACGAATTTTGCACAAATGTTTTTCTCTCCCAAACCTTCAGGTAACATTTGTTGAATCGTATCGATATTGATGTTTAACTCTTTTGCCGTCATTCGAAGGATTATTTGGCGATCTTTTGTCACAATTGTACGAATTCTTGTGACCGAATGGGAATTTCGAGAGATCGACGGCTGCCCGGTTCTAGCGTTGTCTTGAACATCCCTGAAACGGCTAAACTATTTAAACACACTAGTACGACTTGAGGTGTTGTCACCGAATACAATGTTCAACTTTTTCTAAGCTTCTTTTAGATTCTTTCCTAATTTATAACAAAACTCACTCGTTGCTCCATGACGAATACACAAAGTATTCAGGTCATATGAATTATGTAGAAATCATTGGCTTACAAAGATAAAACGATAGTTCAAGATTAGAAATGGGGATTCTCAGATATTCAAAATCCATTTTTCCCTTAAAATTGATTTTTTCCAAACATATTACTTTTGATATGGGAAATATGGTATGGCAATACATGGTAGACACGTTTCCCATACTTTTAATAATAACCCATATAGAGATTGTTTTGTTCGTATCGATTATGATATAACAGGGAATTAATATCGGCTTCTGATTTTTAAATGTATATCTAAACTTTGTAGTTAGCATTTCAAATAATAGTAAAAGTAGCATTACAATGATTTCATAATTTTACTAAAAAACTAGGTAATGGACCATTACACCCAAAAATCCTGAAAATTTATAAAAGTCATTACAAACTTCGTCAATGAATAACAAACGTTTTGTATATTGTCCAGATTTTTTAGAAACACCAGTATTTTTCGGAATTTTCATATTTTTGGAATCCTCAAAAATTGTGAGGCATTTGTTTTGAAGCTTGAGAGTTCAACAAAGGCTCATTCGATTGCTATAAGATTATAGCAGAAAGAATTACACCAAAAAAGTTATCTGACTTTCGCTTCTGACTGAGGATTTTTCAAAAGTTATTGTTTCCATGAATTTTCATAAAAACTTTTAAAATTTCATCCACATCCCAATCAATTCTCAATATTTTCCTGAAATCAGTACTTTCCCTACAATATAGCCTAATAATAGCCTATGCCTATATCTATGGTATGGGAAGTATAAGGGGGGAAGATGATGGTGGTGCAAAATTATAGAATTTGCGCTCTTCTTTTTCTTCTTATTCAGCCCGTTAATGTTATCCGCTGTTAGATAAAGGCCTCTCCCAACTGCTTCCATTTATTCTTGTTTTGGGCTTCCTGTGCCCGTTTCTTCCCCGCTATTTTTACTATCGCGTTTTAAGTCTTCCTATGTTTCTTCGTCCAGTACGGGGTCTCTATGCTACTATGTTTTTGGTTCATCCGGTGTTTTGGTTTCTCATAATATGGCCCGCCCAATTCTATTTCATTTTCACTATTTTCTCAACAATATTTGTACTTTTTTAGTTGTAAACACCTAATTAATGATGTTTTAATTTTTTTAAACATAGCTGTTAATGCAGTTTTTGCCATTTTTACATATTGTGATTTTATGTGTATATTAGAAATAAATGCCATAAGCACCTAACTTAAACAAACATGCAAATTATTACAGCATCGGCCTTAAAAATTCCTAGAAACAGTGACCATAAACAGCAATAATAAAATTTAATCTTGTACATCCGTCGTTGTTATTTTCAAATTTGCCCACTGCTTTTTGTTCTTTATATAAATATGTGGGTAAGAGTTGTAAAGTGCTTCTTTGTAGTTAGCTTCCCAGAATCACGGCGAAAGTCAACAAATAGCAAAATACGAGCCATATTTGCTTTATACAAAATTTATTCAACAATTTAATTACAAATAATTACCGTCACCGTTAATGCACCTATCCCATTGTTTTACTAACCGACGTATACCCTACTCATAGAATTCTTGTGGCTGCTGATTGAAGAAGTCTTCCACAGCTATCTGTACTTCTGCGTCAGATTCAAAATGCCGACGTTTTAGCGGGTTTTTCAGCGGCCCAAAAATATGGAAATTACAAGGCGATAGATTCGGGTTATAGGGTGGATGCTCTAAAACCTTCCATTTCTTTAGTTGAAGATTTTCTTTTACCACATCAGCAACATGAGGCCTAGGATTGTCGTGCAGCAAAATAACCCCACGCGTAAGTTTTCCTGGACGTTTCCGTGTTATTGCTTGATGAAGCTTGTTCAAAGCTTCATTGTATAGATTTGCATTGACATTTACTTCAGGTTTTTTAAACTGTACCAATAAGGATCCCTTTATGGTCGAAGAAAAATATTAACATCACCTTGCCTGCAGAAGGTTATGCTTCAAACTTTTTCGGTGGTGGTGAACTTGAATGTTTCCACTGCATCGACGATAACTTACTGGATAGTCGTTATCAGCACCCATTGACAGAAGAAAGTCATCACCATTTTGCCTATAGTCTGTGAGGTGTTGCAGAGATAAGCCCTTTCGCAAGCATTTTTGTTCATTAGACAAGAGACGAGGAATCCATTGCGAACAAACTTTGCTGTAACCCAGATTACGAACAATACTATGGACAGATCCTACATTCGCACCAACAATTTCTGAAATTTCTGAAATGTCTCTAATTGAAATTCGACGATTTTCTCTAATAAGGCCTTCCACATACGCCATATTGTTTGCTGTTAATGCAGTACACCGTGCATCTGGTCGCGGCTCATTCATACTCCCCTTTTTTCCATTCTTAAATTTTCGGCACCGTTCCTTCACAGTTGTTTACGCAATATTGCATTACCATACACTGCTTGCATTCGCTTCTGAATCTGCAATGGCTGCACACCCTTAGCGCATAAAAATTGTAGGACCACATGCTGATCAAACTTGGACGGATTTTCAACAGCAAACGCCATTTCAAAATTGAACTTTTAAAAGTCAGATTCAAATTCAAACTCCAGAAACTTATTAATGAGTTGCTTACAAACACTACTAACATTAACAAACGTCATTTGAATTATTGCATTTGTTTTCAGGACTAAGTTGATCAAAGATGGGTTTCAGTTGAACAAGCCTCGTATTTTATATGTAAGGTTAAGCTTCAATTAGATCGTTGTCTTCCTGTGAAGGGAATTCTATCTGTTTTCTGTTTTTTGTTTCTATTTCATATGTCACTCCACCATTTTCTGGGCCGTCCGGGTTTTCTTTTCCCTTCTAGCTTGTCTCAGTATTTGTTCATTTCCCATTCTCTTTACATGTTGGGTCTGTATTAATGCGTGGTATTCTCTTATCCTAGTTTACGGCAGAGATTCTTTATTCCTTCATATCTCCGTATTCCTTAGATGTCATTCGCTCATGCATCCTTTTGTTTTCTGAAGAAATTACATTTCTCATGCTTGTATTTTGTCTTTTGTCTATGTGTGAAGCTCCATGTTTCGCTGATATTGGCGTCTCAATTGTTTTGTAAAACTTCTGTTCCCTCGTGCTTGATTGTTTATAGTTCGGTGGATCGTTTCTCATATGTATTAGAATTTATGCAATTTTTGTAATATGTCCATCATATTGTTATGTTATATCGCAGTCTAGATGATTAAAATGGGCTCTAATTATATTTGTAGCACAAGTAGCTAATACAGGTATTTTAATAGCAGCTGAAGTATTAAAATACGTTTGAAAAATAGCTTGTAGTCTAGTTAGCTACTGTTTAAAAGTAGTTTTCCCAGTATTGTTGATTTAAAAGAGAAGAATTTTTTTTATTAATCAGAGGATACATACATCTTTGAAGCCACGTGTATGATGAACAATTTTAATAAAAACAATTTGTATACTTCTGGATACATATTTTGTACTTCTCTATCACCCTTTATCATAAATAAATATTTTTCAGGAAATGTCAAGAGAAATGGATGGCTTATTTCAAGAATCAAGAGAAATACTGACGGACGACGTACACGCACCTGATGAAATTAAACATTACAATTCTCTCAACAAGGAAAAGTTGATACAGAATGATGAAATTAGTTTAGCAGGTTAATTGCAAATTAAACATATTAATTTAATTTATTAATTAATTATAATAAAGGTGCACCCGCTTCATTATTGTAAAAATGTGTATGATCATTAATGCATAATAGTAGGGGCGATAATTCTACAATTTTATGTTTTAGAATTTTAAAAACATATAGGTTAAAATGACTTAAAACTTCCAATACATAGAAAGTGCGCCCCAAAGCAGTTGTAAGCTTTGGAGTTATTTCGTTACAAACAAGTAGGTTTGATTTCCTCTTGTTGTAATTCCTAGAGTGACTTCAAACGTTTTTAAAGGTTAGAAATTGGTCGTAGGTGCTGATGTTTTACAAGTTGCTGTACTGAAGGTGACAGGTTCGATTCCAACCTACTGTTCTAAGATCTGCTTGATATGGGTGATATAATATTAGTATTTAGAATTAGTATAAGTATCCAGAAAACCAATAACATGATTTAATATTTTTGTGACACTGTTAAATACTCATTGTCTTTAGTCTTAATTGGAAAATGTAAGGGAATTAAACCTAGAAATATACGGTGTAATTATATTCTACATACATTTAACGTATGGGACATGTTTTGAGAAGAAAATCAACAGGTTTAATCAGCAAAATAACGAAGTTTTATTCAAACTTAAATATGAATGGTTAATTTTACATCTTTTTACAACATGAAAACTAATCTATAAAACTGATAGCGGACCATGGTGCTTAATGGCACGCAATTTGGCTAAGACTTGTCTCATCTTCCTTTGGACGATGTTCGGTCCACTTGATGAATTGTTCTAAAAATTCGGGCCCGCAATTGTTCATTTTGGGCTTCCCAACAGTTTTCATAAACCTTTCGACACAATAATGACCAAAATTCTTCTATTGGCCGAGTCTGAGGGACATTTGGGGGATTATCTTCTCTCGGTATATAATTGACGTTATTCTGCTCCAATCATTCCCGAGTCCTCCTGGCATAATGAATGGCACGAAGTGGGATCAGGCCAAAATATTATATGGTCGTTCTGATGATGGATATTAATAAAATTAAGCATTTTCGGTAAACATCTTTATATAAAGCCCAGCATCCACAGCTTTTCCCCGAACTCGGCCAACATAGGGTCCTGAAATCCCAGCTTCAGAAATCGCGCACCAAACTAAAACTTAGTCAGCAAATTTTGCTTTTGCTTTGAATTTTACTTCGTTTGGCAGTTTTAAATATCAGAGGTGTTGTAAAATCCAACATTACCTTTCATTTCAGAATGTGACAGCGTGAAATATTTCTCATCATTCATTATAATCACACGGTTTCTCACAAAATGCCTTCGTCTCAAAGCCCTGCAACATCTAGGTATTCTTCCGAGCTGTGCCTGGGTGTATTTGGGACACTTCCTTCTTTTTCGATAGTGTACACTATTTCTGGACTAAATTCTCTGTACGGTCTTGTATGAGACCCCAAAACGGCGACCTAGCTTTCGACTAGAGATTTCAATTTTGTCTTGAGCGGATTTTGTCTTGAGCGGATTGTACCAGTCTATTAATCCTGTTTTGTGCCAAAACATGTTTTCCAGTTTTCGGCAAATTAGTGCAAGGTATAACTTCTTCGCATTCTCTTATTGTCTTATAAATCGTTGCCTGGCGAACATTTTGATCTCTGAACAAGTTAACAATTTCAAAATCGAGTAGAAATTTCAAGGCAAACTTTTTTTTGAAACTTATGTCCCATACGTTATGTACATGTTTGGATACTAAAATTATAAATTAATTTTATTATTATAGAAACGTTTAATTTATTAATGTTTGTGCTTATAAAATTGCACTTTAAATTATGTAATATAATTATTAGACTACCAGGGACATTTAATTGACAGCCTACATTAGTGATAGTTGAAACAAGTAGCAGTAGTACGATGCTATGGAGTTGAAGATATCATAGTATACGTTATTTCTATCGGTATTGGTAATTTATTTTCCTTACTAACAACAAGGTGCTTCAAAAAATTGGGTAATATTTTACTTTTTAAATTTTATTTAGTTATTAATATACAAGGTGAGGCCGACCACCCCCATGATTCGTATTTTTCGAAAACAGATAATCGTAGAGAGTTTCTTATTACAGAAGCCTTAATGAAGAGTCGAATGGTGATATTAGCATTCCCCGGCAAAGTAAGCATCCAGAAGAATTTGCTTCAGAATGTTGAGAATTCCGGAATTTCAAGGATCACGGAGGGTCGAAAAAGGTTCTGTTGAAAAGTTCTTTAAAAAATAAGCAAGTTTTGTAGGATAAATCATTTTATTATCCCCACCCCTTCTGAGGCATGTTTGATTGAACTTATTAAATAATTGTACAATGACTAACTGTTAGTTTTTCATTTAAGAAATGTGTAAAATCAGGTTAGACAATGTTACAATAATTGTTCAAGCTACCTTCCATTTACTTCTAAGCACTGTCGAAGTCTTCCAGGCACACTATCAGTGGCTCTAAATATATTTTTTCAGCATGTAAAAACATTTCGCACACAGCTCTCGGCAGGAAAGGTTATGCTGACTTTTATTTGGGATGTAAGAGGGGTAATTTTCTGTTACTTGTGTCACATATTCAGAACTCATAAAGAACTGTTTTAAGTCTGCCATAATGGCGATTACGTCGAAAAACGACATAGATACTTGTTTTTTGATATTTCTTCAATACATTTTATTCAATTATAATATACAATTTAATCTTCATCTCCTCATTCTACAGCCTTTATTATGAGCAAACACATCAACTTCTTCTTCGAGTGCTTTGCTTCTTACGACATGTAGCGATCTTCTCTCCTATGCCTAGGAATTGAACCCAGGACCTTCAGCGTAGAAGTGTAACGTGCTAACCTCTAGCCCACGACCGCCTCAAAACGTCAACATCAACTAACTAATTATTATTAGAAGAAAATTAACTTCTGCTTTAGAAACACCTAAATAATTTAACTAAACGAACTGAAAAAAATATTTAATAATTAACAATTATTGGGTCCAATTTATATGCATTTACATAATTTACTATTATTTTGCGTAACCTTACTTTTAAAATTTATAAGGTACTCGTCAATTTTCATAAATCAGTTATAAAATTGAAATGCTGTATACTTTATGGAAAATTAAAACGTCAATCAGCAATTATTTATAGTCTTTTGGAAAAATTCCCTATCGTAATTTTCCTTGAAGTGTTTTAAAATATACTTAAACGTGGTTTGTTAGAAAATCCTTATGCAAATTAAAAATCTTTTAGAGATTCGCATTTCATTTAAGTAGAAAAGATGGAAGAAAAATATAAACATTGTCAACTACATTGTAAAATATTATTTCTTCATGTTCCCATTTAGATTTCTGTTTTCGTGTACTATTCTAAAAATAGAAACCAATTCCCAATTCAAAAATTTGAAAATGATCGGTTTTAATTTATAGTAGGAAACTATTTTTGATTCTTCGATTTGCATTTACATGTGCTATAAATAGCTTAATTACTAACGTCGTATATTAGGACATTCATGGCAGTTTTAATTGGTGATAACATTAATATACGCGATGCAATGTATATATAGCATGGTAATTACTTTTCCTTTTATTTCATTAAATTGATCAATTTTGGCTCTTTATGACAATGCCAAATAGAGCGGTCAATTAACTTAAATTTTAAGGAAGATGTTTTTAAATAACGATAAAATAGATTTGTTGCATATTTTTGGTGAATGCTGCGGAAATGCGGCTGCAACCCGTAATCTGTACATCAGACGCTATCCAACTAGAAGACCACCGCCTGAAAAATGTTTAGACGCCGTCTAATTTCTTTAAGAAACTAGGGTAAATTTATTAATTTCAGAAGGATTGCGAACATGGAATTAGCAATGTTAGAGCTAGTGGCTGAGAATCCCCATGTAAGTCAAAGAAATCGAAGCACAAATGTGGGAATTAGAAGAACTTCAGATGAAAGAATTCTGAAAGTAAATGTATTTCATCCCTATCACGTTACTTTGGTAATTTCTTTCAGAGGCAATTTCTTTTGGATCCACCTTTTTTAAATTGGATATTGTTCAGCGATGAGAGAACATTCTCAAACAATGGTGAAGTGAATAAGCAAAACGCACAAGAGAATCCCCACTGGATAGATGTTACTCATTTAAATGATTTTTATCTGTAATGTTTGGTATGGCTTAGGAGGTAACCATATTATTGAACCACACTTCTTTCATAAAAATTTTGCTGGACAACGTTACGTGGATTTCCTACAAAACATTTTACCCCGGTTATTGGAATATCTGATAGAATTCAACGTACGACAAAACGTTTAAAGCCAGATGGTGACAGTCTTGCTCACTACAGTTTAATTGTGAGGAATTACTTACATAATATACTTGGAGCAAATTGGATTGGAAGAGCAGCTGGGCGCATATGGCCACCAAGAAGAAATCCTCTACCTTATTTTCTTTAGGACACAATTACAGAAAGAGTACTGAACATCGGTAGTAAATTAGCATGATTACAAAACCGAATAATCGAGGCATGCAGATCAATTACACCTGACACGCTTATTCGAGTCCGAAGGTTGTATTTAGAAAGAATCAGAAAATGTGCAGAAGTAGATGGAGGCAATTTTAAACATTTACTGAATTAACTAAAACTTTACTCTTTATTTTTTTTGTGTTTAGTTTCTATTATAGTACTGTTCCACTAATGAGTGTTTTCTTGTTAACTACTAATGTAGTTAATACTAGTAAAACTTTTAATTACTACGCTTAGAGATCAATTTGACAGAAAGCAACTTTGATCCATTTCTATATTGTAGAAAATTGATACTTGTATGGTGGGTTGCATCAGCCACTGTGCACCAACCTGTACATACACACCTACAGGCATTTTAATTTGTTTAATTTTTATTATTGTAGTACTGTTCCATTAATGACTGCTTTTCTTGTTAAATACTTCTTCTTCTCCCTTTAATTAGGCTTTTTAGCCTGTTTTTTTTGTCAGATGAGGTTACATGCTCTCTCCATCTTTTTCTGGGATGGTCCATATTTTTCCCTGTTGGTCTGTTGTCCTTTACTATTTTCACCACCCTGCTCTCGCCCATTATATCGACATCACTACTCCATTCCCTCTTTCTATTGACTATCCATTCATTGTCAGATGTTATCTACTCACAAGTTTCTCTTATGTTGACACTCGTCACTAGGTCTCTTCTTGTCCCATTATCCTTCTTAAAACCTTAATTTTTGCTGGTTCGGCTTTGTTTGTTTTTTGCTGCGTCTTGTCTCTGATGAGTAAGTTATTATTGGTCTAATTACACCTTCATATATTTTTGTTTTTTTTGTCGCTACTTGTAGGTATTTGTTATTACAATGGGATAGTTCAGGCAGCCTGGTATTCGCTTTGCTCTATTTATTTGTTCTTTCATTTTTTTATTTAAGTACCGTCACTTGTGTTAAATACTAATATAATTAATATTAGTAAACCTGGTAATTACTACAGTAAGAGATTAACTTGACAGAAATCAACGATGACCCATTTCTGTACCATAAAAAATTCAATAACCCCAATGCGTCAAACAATGTTAAGGGAGGATAACTAAACTGGCCCACCCTGTATACATTTTTCTTAAAAATTGTTGTATATTAGTATAAGGAAAACCAGTGCGTTTTGTTAATTTTGTAAGTAAAATGTTTCATATTACACTAATACCATGTTTGTAACGTGTGTTCAATAAGTCTTTAAGTTATGAATTATTAATTGCCTGTCAACCTGTCAGAACTGGCTTTATACAATATAACCTTAAATAAAACGTCACGCAAAGCGACATCTTTCCAGGGAGACTGACATTTATATGTAAAATGTGATAATGTAGTGATAAATCAATAAAATAAATAATATAAGAATATTAAACATAGCAGGACATAGTCTTTTATTAAAATTATTACAGCAGACGTTGAAAATGTTGGCTTGCAACATTTAGTCATGGATTTATCGGGCGTTTTATGTTTTCGGAATGCATATTTTCATAAATTAGTTGAC
>JABXWE010025826.1:0-12019 GCA_014611495.1 Limonius californicus
CCACTTGTCGCACTCGTCCGTTGAAAAACTCGACGCTTCGCGTCTCGTTTTTCAAACTTGAACTCGTGCGTTAAGAAGAGGCCTTATGAAACTAGTTCTTTAATATACTATTTTATTGGTAAATTTAAAATTTTATTAATAAAAGTTGTTCAAAATTGTCTAAAAGCTTAAATCTAAAGTTCTATTAAAATAAAAAAATATTGAAAAACCCGAAATCATCATTTTAATGATTTAATAATAATAATAGTCTCAATTTATATTAATATGTTTGTAACATGTTTATAATATTAAATGCTTTTGAAAATGACATGTAAAATGTCGAAATACGTATAAAGTACAAAAAGTAAATAAATGCTGTTAAAATTGAGTCGGTCATTATTATTAAAATATAAATTTCAACAAAGTAAGCCAAGAAACAATTAACAAATGCTTTAATGAGTTTTTGCGTTTAGAAAACCGTGCATTTGTAATTTTGTTTGCCACCTACTGGCATGGGGTGGGCCTGGCGTTTCCAGGATCGACCCTCGTGTCAGTTCCATGTCAGATGAAGATGATGATAAAACCTGAGCTGTCAACTTGTTTACGTTTTACTTCAAACAAAATTGCCAAAGAACAACTTTCTAAACCCACAAACCCATTAAAATGATGTTTTCGGATTTTTCAATATTTTTTATTTTATTCAAACTTTGGATCATTCCTCAAGGACGAGCGTGGAAAGGGGCGAAAAGAGGGAAGTAAGGGAAAGAGGAAAAGAATAATAGAAGATAGGGGGAAACGGACGAGAAAATGAGAAAAAAAAATAGGAAAGTGGTTGAAGGAAGGCGAGAGAAACGAGGAAATGGGTGTAAATGGGGGTAGAAAAGGAGAGAAGGAGAAGAAAGGGAATAGAAAAAGAAAGAGAGGGATGAGGATAAGCAAATCAGAAAAGAATAGGACGGTTTTCAATGTCATGCATGTTATGTAACGCCATTCAAATATTGTACCACTTTGGTGGCCTTCAAATTTTGCATCTAGGTTATCTAGCGCCTTAATCTGTTGCTTACCCCCTTACAGGCTGTTTAAATCTTTCTCCCTATTATTTTTCGCACCTTAGTCAGGAAAATTATTTAAAAACGCCCTCACGAATATTTCACCACTTAAATGCGCTACACCATCAATAAATTTAAAATGTGGGTGTTCTACTCAAAAATACAGTATGTGCCATTAGGAAACAATCTTTTAAGTACCTACTACATATCTCACACCTCCACACATCTTATTTGTTATTCTTTTAAAGAAACTACTAAACAAAGCACCCACTCTTTGGACTACCCCCTGAGGGTAGCCGACGAATGCGCCAATTAATTATTACATATTTTAAGAGATATTAGCGCCTTTTAAATGTAAATTGAATGTTTCAGTTGTTCCTGTTTCGGTGGCCATGATGACTCCTGTACCACTTCTAATTCTATTTTGTTATCAAAAATTACGAAACAGGTAACACGTTCGTATTCTTTAAATTATACGTTAATGTTGCAATTTTGCAGGTGTACAACAAACAAAGAGAAATCACGCCTGTTAAACGGCGATACGCCCAATGAATTGGATCTCGACAATAACACAGAATTACATAAGGACAAAAACACAACTGTGGCTACAATCTCATAAGTCAACATCATATCGTCACTGATAATCTGTACATATTTAGCTTAACGATTCAATTAAATTTAATAAAGAAAGACAATAGCTATACACAGGGTAATATAGCATGTAAGTAATAAAACACTTACCTTTCTCTATGAAAATGTGAACTGATACTCTTGTCATTGAATCTTGTAAGTAAATATTTCTCACTTACATTCTATGTTTGTCCAATTCGTGATTTTTTTGAATATATTCTAATCAATTGAACATAACCTCACTTGAGTAAAGTTAACCTAACCTATAAAACTTAGAAACTTATTTTATGAAATGGACAATATAGGATGATATGGCAAGATATTTCATGCAATGGTACTAATTCAGCTGCTGTGAGTAAGAAGTTCATACCTAATTATGGTTTACATGTGCAATTTACACAAAAACGCAGAATAAGTGCTGTGATAATGTAAATATCATTTCAAGAAGTATTTTTGTACCGTTAAGCTTATATAAAATTAGTAGAAAAGACACTAGTTCTTTATAATATGTCTTTACTTTTTAATAAATACAATTCGTTGGATGGATACAATGGAATATAAACCACAATAAATTATTTGCTTACAATAAAAAAAAACCGCTGAAGAATGTATCTCAATACTAACTTATCACAATAATAAATAGTGGGGTAGACCAAGTATACAGTCATGCATATTATAATAATAAACTAACAAAAATAATAATACACTTTAGTACATTTTGGCAAAAATAGTAAAAGGTACATATTTTTATTCAAATAAATTATCTTCATATCATCTAATTCGTTATTCAACTTCATATTGTTAGTATAAAATACTAATAAAAAATTGAAAAAATATGCAATTAAGTACAAAAATTTTATAACTACTACATTTAAATATATTTAAAATCTTTTCTAAAAAATAGAAGCTCTGAAAGAGTCAAAATGAAAATTAAGTAATGGAGTAAGGCTGCATTGTTTTCCAAAATTCAACTAGAATTAACTTAAAAATTGAACGCCTAATAAACAAATTAAAACAATTATATATTATAGTTTGCAACCTGCCCATTTTCTTTTACAGCACTTTGGTTATTGTAGATAGTCTGTAGAGGAACATGTAGAAATTCCATTATTATGTTGTAGTACGGCTCTGAAACCAATACAAAGACAATTAAATTTATATCTCGGTTGCCAACGACAGCTTACCATTTTCTGGTGAAACAATACCATGCCTTATCAGGAAGTCGAGGGTAACAGGAGCACTGGTAGTTTTAAAATCGGAAGTTAGTATTCGTTCTATGCATTGAGCAGCAGTTAACAATTCAAATTTCTGCACTTCACCGTCAGCGTTTCGTGGCACAAATTCCAATGGAAGTTCTAAATCGAACACAAACTCTGTGTTTGGAAATAATCCCCTTTCAGATTCGAAGTAAAATCTGAAATTGTAATTTGTGGAAACAGTACAGGATCAATGATAATTTTACATACGAAACACATCCTGCACTGATTAAGTTTTTAAGTAGTTCTGTAGGAATGGAGGCCTCTTCCATAGCTTCCTTGTGAGCTGTTTCTAGAATACTGTGGCCCACAGATAGACCGCCTCCTACCATATTATCCCATTTATCTATGAAATAATTGATTTTACATTATTGAAAAGTTTAAGCACTGATGGTGTTTACCAGGCCATGTTTGTTTAGTAGAGGACCTCTGCTGTAACCAAATACACAATCCTAAGGTGGGATGCCTAACATAGCCATTTATGTCTACTCCGTAATTGCGTATACCAAATAGACATGTTGCTGACCTATCCATACGAAGAAGACTGCCGGTATGAAATTCTGCTTTCACGTCGTAACACTGTGAATAAAAAAATGAATCAATTTGTTGGTTATGTATTCAGAGATGACCATACTATGTATGTTAGTCCGTCCACAATAAAACAATACTCACATAATTTTAATGTTAATAAAATTTAAACTGTCTTCCTTCATTTACAGGACCAGAAGTTTACAAATTAATAAGTAAGAACAATATTATTTTTAATTTCAACCATTTTTGTTTGCTTGTCAATTAACACGAATTCCAATGTAATTTAGCAGGAAACTTAAATACTCGATCAATATTTTGAATAGTTTTAACTAACTGTTCTTCAGAAGCTTTAGCCAGTTTAACTACTAAAGTATTTTAAATAATACATAATAATCTGCTTATACTTCAATAAATTTAATATTTGGAATAATTATAACAACTGCTCTTTGACATTTTTGGGCAGTTTAATTGCTAAACTATTTTCTTTTTAAATAATAAATAAGACTGAAATTTCAGGCTTCCATGGTTTGACTCTAACGAAGTCATCTCTTCAGGCTTAGACCGTGTGGTCGTTGAATTGATTGCTGCTGATGTTTTGCTAACCATTGCAGGTAGCATTATCAAGGATTAAGAAAATCACTATCCTTAATAATGCAATGGTTAGCAAAACGTCAGCAGCAATCAATGCAACGACGACGCTATCTAAGCCTGAAGAGATGACTTCAATAAATAAAACTGTCAATATAGTATTCTACTTTAACATCATAAAACTAAAAATTTATTTGTTGCTTTTGTATTTATAGCTGACAATAAAACAATACTAGGATATTTTAATATTAATAAAATTTTAACTTTCCTGTTTAAGGCTAGTATGACACATTCTGTTCAGAATGTTTACAATGTGTTTTTACAAAATTCATGCTCTAAAATCGGCAGATTTTTGCTCAGAATGTACGTCATATCAATTTGCAAACAAGCAATTTCTGGTGTTCATCACAGAGGGCAGAGACGTAAATGTTTTACGTGTTTACGTTACTGCACTGATGCTATCCCTGCCCATACTCAATATAACTTTAAACACAAAAAACAAAGAAACATAATACAAGACGTCAACAAATTAACAAGATGATTATTGGTTATGTAAACAACAGCAAACAATTATTATGAAGCCTTGATAGAATTCTACATTATCCACACTCACATGATTATTTTGACAGTTTTCTCACAGATGTCGACATAATTTTTACCTATTTGCGCATGCTCACAGACAGAATTTCTCACAAAATTCTTGTTCATGTCATACATGTTATGCCGAATTTTGTACATAATTCTGTGTCGTGTCACACTAGCCTTAATGTACAACCATGATTTTGTAGGAAAAATACAAAATCTAGACCCAGAAGTTAAAAAATTATAAATAACTCATAAGTAAAACCAACATTATTAATAATTTCAACAATATTGTTATGGCTTATTAATTATTACGAATTTCAACTAAGGAAGCGATAAATAATTTACAAATTAATAAATATTCAACATTATCAAATTAATATTTAACATGATGAATATTTTTTAGAATAATAAAACATTAATAAAAATTATACTTTAATGTACAAGGGAGTTCTTGTGGACAAAGTACAAAAAGGCAGGCCAGAAGTTAAAAAATTAATAAATATCAGGTAACAACGTTATTAATAATTTGAAAAATGCTGTTTATTTTATTAAGAGAATGCAAGAGGCACTTCACAAATTAATAAATATTCAACATTTCCAAATTGAATACTCTGAATTACTTTAACCACCATTATTCCAAATTTGTGATTAGTTTTAAGTAGTAATGAATTTGTCCTTCAATAACAAATAAATTTATATTAAATTGATGTTTATGAACGCGAATTTTAACTTTTTCTTGGGTACAAACAGGTTCAACTAAAAAAAAACAAAAAAATATTTTAAGAACTATAAAGGTCAACAAATGCATCTTTAACACAATATTCAAATGAGTTAAAAAAGGAAGAGTGAAACTAAGAAGGACACAGAGCTGTTTTAAATAGAAACAACATCTAAAACAGGTATTAAATAATGCATATAAATTACTTTTCATATTTAATTACGTTGTATTTAAAAATGCCATAACCCGTCCTTCACGCATAAACTTCTTGTTAACAAAAGGGAAAAGTAAAAATCTACCAAAGGAGTGTAATTTTTAAGGCCATAAGAAATTAGAATGATCGCTACCATTATTAACAGCTATTTTTAGACTATTTATCATATCTATGTTTCAGATCAAGTGTAACTGACCTTTTACGTCACATAAAAAAATACAGAGCATGCAAAGGCGTCTTAGCAAATTTGAATGCATCAGAAATTTAGATTCATAGCTTATATTTATTTGTTCAAATAAAATATCAGTTACATTTCCTAGAATTTTGTACTTACTAATTACAAGTATTACAAAAGACTCTTCGAACAAAGTGGATGGGGTACAAGCAATGCTCACCTCGTCTCGCCAACCTTTTAGAGCGATGAAAGCATTATCAGTACGCAATTCTTGCAGCACATAGTCTACTTTTGCAGTGCGTTCCTCGTAATCTCGAAAGGCGGGGTTTAACTCTACATAACCCGAAGTTACTCTAAAAACCTAAGAAACATAATTCTCAGCAGAGAAATTTTAACAACTTCTAAGAATTACCTCCGGGTATCTCAAGAGCTGTTTCATGACATCAGGCCTAACAAGTCCCACCTGAAAGCCTTCCACTATGAAGGGTCTACATTCCCCCGACTTTAAACCTGAGAAATGAGCAGGAATAATGAAAAGTTTTTAGCTGCATTAAAAATGACTGGGTGTATACATGCTGATCAATATTTTCCAAGGGGGCTTTTGCACAACTTTATAAGCATTTTGTAAATGAAGGCGTGTACAACAAAAGCATAATTTTAAATATTAAGGCAAAACTTTACCTGACAGATAAAAGCAGTTGAATTTATGGGCAAGTTTTAGTAATCTTGACATACTTGACGACCTAGACTCTACTGACATTTTGCCCCTCCTGACACCTGATTAATAACAAACTTCAGTTATTTCTTATTGAATAGGTTGGTACTGACGATTTTTTTACTAAGTTTACAGCGTTGCCAAGATGGACACTTTTTATTTTATAAATTCTTTTAGTTTTAAATTTAGTTTAAGCAGCACTGTCATCGATATTAAGTTGCTTAATTAATCACCTGTATATGTACGGTTACTCAAAAATTGCCAATTAATTATTTTGCTTACAGGGCCGGCTTTAGATATTTTGGGGCGTGAATGATAAATCTCGCAATACTAGCAGAAAGTGAAGATTACTTTGCCTTCTTTGAAAAAATGGGATCAATTTCCAAATAATCTTGCAAAATGATTCACATCAAACGTTTAGATCAGTGTAAATGTTTTGTGCGTAATATTATTGTTTAATTAATATTTGTACCAGTTTATCGGTTGTTTCGTTCTACAGATGCAAATATTTTGTACAAATTACTATTCTTATTACAAAGTAATAATTTCTTCATGGGCCCCAGCAGAAATCAAACGAAAATTGATTTTCACTTAGCAACACGAAACTCCCCACATACTTAATTTCGTTAAGATTTACCACACAGCAACTGGAAAGAGTCGCGTTAATCTATTGCATAATAGCATAAAAATAATATAAAACAGATTTTTTCACTTATGCGCAATTCATACAGACTTGTTAAATAAAACGTTTAAATATGTATTTTTCAAGATTTTATTTTATTAAATGAATAATAACGCAAAATTCAGAAGCATTAAACATTGTTAAATTGTAGGGTTTCGAAAATATTCAAAGGTTTATGCAATTTATAAACCATTCTGTCGTCCTTGATCAAGATGCTATGTTGTAGAATTATTCTATATTATAATATATTAGTAGCACAGACAAATAAACACTGTTTATATGCTTTTAGTAAATTAAAACTAAATGGAGGGTTTACAAGTGCATGAATTTAGTGGCACCAGTCCAACTTTCACGCTAGAAAAAGTTTACACATTTTTTAATGTTACCTCGTCATTTTCATGTTTAAAGTAGGTAGACACTGTAGGCGTTCGTTTGTGTCTAAGAAAACACGTTTTTATTGTAAGTATTTATTTGTAATCTATCATTTTATACATATGATATCAAGCAAATCAGCAGTATGGGCTAAATTAACATGAGAGCAGGTGACCTGTGACACCTACTTCGTAGCTTATTGAAAAAGTGAATATGATTAGAACTATTTTAGTTTATTTTAAAAGTTGAACTAAAGAACAACTCCCTTCAAGAATATTTAGGAAACCTAACGCCAACTTCGGACTCAGACTACGCCCTGTGGAAGTCCACAAAAAAATTTAAACAACCAAAAAAACAAATACCACCTATCAGGAAAACAGACAGAAGTTGAGCTAAAACAGATAATGAAAAGGCAGAGACATTTACGGAGCATTTGGAAAAAGTGTCCCAACCACTACCAAAACTACCTCACTGCCACAACAGTCCAGAGAACAAATAAAGAAAGACACACTTAAAGAAGTTAAAAAGGTTATCAAAAATGACTTAAACCCGAAAAAGTCACCGGGATTTGATTTAATTGTTTAATGCAGTCATACGGCTGAAATACTTCCCAGCTCGGTGGAAAATGGGTGAGATAATACTCATCCACAAACCAGACAAGCCACCAAATGATCCCGCCTCGTATCGCCCAAAGTTTGCTGCCGTAATGTCAAAAATTATGGAAAAAATATTAGCAAAGAGACTAACCGCTATTGTATCTGCAAGACATCTGATCCCGGACCACCAATGCAAATTTAGAAGGCAACATTCGACCATTGAACAGGTACATCGTGTCGTGGATACCATAAACCAAAACTTTGAAGAAATGACTATTGCGCAGCGACCTTCCTTGATGTCAGCCAAGCATTCGACAAAGTCTGGCATCAAGGATTACTCTACAAGCTGAAGAAAAATTTACCAAACAGCATGTTTATCCTTCTGAAATCATGCTTAGGAGAAACGCACTTCATAGTGAGATACGAAACAGAAGTCACTAAGCAGAACCCAATAACATCGGGAGTTCCCCAAGGGAGTTCTTGGACCCATTTTATACCTACTGTTCACAGCGGACCTGCCTACCAACGCAAATGTATCCACCTCTACATTCGCAGACGACACTGCTGTCCTCGCTAAGAACAAATGTCCCATTATAGCAGCTACGCTTTTGCAACGCAACTTAAATGACATAGAGCAATGGAAAGAAAATGGCGCCAAAATCAATGAAGCCAAATCAAACCACATAGTATTCAGAAAATGCCTTAGTTAGAGAATCGCCACCAGTAATGTTGCATAATAAAATAGTACCAACAACAGCTAGCGTCCAATACGTAGGCATGCACCTTGACCGAAGACTCACTTGGAAGACTCAGATATGGAACAAACGCAAATAACTTGGGAAAAAATTTCAAAAACACTATTGGCTACTGGGGAAAAATTCACAACTATCACTCCATAATAAACTATTGGTGTACAACGTAATCCTCAAACCGGTTTGGACATACGGGATACAGCTATGGGGAACAGCAGCCAAATCCAACATTCCTATCATCGAGAGGTTCCAATCAAAAACACTTCGCACCATGACCGACGCTCCAGTCTTCCTAACCAACAAAGACATTTGCAGCGACCCCGATGTGTCGACAGTTAGTGAAGTGATTGTGCAGTGCAACGAAACTTACCTACGACGACTAGAAGCGCACCCAAATCCATTAACTCTAAACCTACTGGATAACAGTGAACAAACTAGAAGATTAAAACTCACAACGCCACTAGACCTACCACATAGAACCTAGTTTTAAGTCACAACAAAATTTAATGTTGATAAAATAACTAGATAAATAAGATAAACTAGATAATAGCATTTAATTTTAGATAACAGCATTTTGATCTATCATATAGGGTTTAACTCATGGGACAACTTCCCTCACTTATCATGTTATTGTCATCCCTCAACTGTGCTTATTGTTAGTTATTAATAATCGCACAATAAACGTTTAACAAAAAAAATTTGAAACTATATAGCAAGTCTAATGACGTGTTTCTCTCGAGTCTGTACTGATATTCACTATTGTCTAACAGGTTTAGGGCTAATGGGTTGGGATGCACATCTAATCTATTCACATATTTGGCACTACACTTCACTAACTCTTCCTTAACTGAGAGCACATTGAGGTCGTCACGAATATCCTTGTTTGTTATGAAATATGGTGCGTTGACTATATCTTGCAGAGCTGGGGAGTGAAATCTTTCAAGGTTTCTATATTCGAAGTGGAGGCGGTTCTCCACAGCTGAATCCCGTAGGCCCAGAGCGGTGTTTGGGCCGAACCAAAGAGCTTGCCGCCAGTGGCTTCCGCTATTAACTTTACTAAACCATAGTTCGATATAGCCTGTGACGTTCGAGTTTACAAAAATTACAATTTACAATTACACTTTACAATTAACAATGGCAAGTGGCAACTGAAGGTCGCTTTGCGTTACATCAAGAAAAGAGGTTCAGCACTTTAAGCCAATAAAATGAATCTCGGAACAAGTTTCCATAACAACACAATAACAATGTTTACGTTAGTTTTCTTCAAACAGGAAGTAGAAAGAGGCAGAATTTGGGGTGTTCTTAGGTCCTGAAGAGGCAGACAAAAATGGCAGTTACGCCCCTGAACGCTGGATCACGATGGTGATAACGTTACGGGCCAAGACTACCTTAAAAACAAATCGGGAACCTCAGGAACAAAATCTCCGCCGCTATACGAGATTATCACTTGTAACGGTTTAGTGGAGGGAGTCACGGGGTTGAAGGCTGTAATCCGACACAAGTCTAGAGGACAATTTCTCTGTATTGTCTTTAAAAAAAGCTAACACACTGCTAGTATTTTTAATCCGTCACAAGTCGAGAATTAATCTGCCCCAGACATGACAACGTTACGGTATCTTAATTTAGCAGAGGCGCTGCTATAAAACTCCAACTCAAAACCACGTGCGTTCACCCTCAAAAGCTTGGACTAACTTTTGCCTTGTCTTGTTTTCGGCGCCGAAGTTGTAACAGGCAACCGGGTCGAACGAGGATGTTAAATCGACTCCCGAGAAAACGCAACGCAAATCTCCAACAGCTGGTAGATTTCACCGTATGACGAAATATGGCGCAAGAATTCTAGAACAAAATATTCCACGTTGAACTTCCGGGCCAATTTTGCAGACAAGGATTCTAAGAACTGTTTTCGGTCAGCATAAACAGACTAAACATAGATGTCAAGCGTTCCCTTTCGGAAGTTTCGAAAAAGTGACGATAAACTAATCTTTGAAAATAATAAAATGGTAATCAACTTAAGAGCGGCAATTAAAATAAAACTTTAAATCATATGAAACGGCAAACTCAAAGGAACGTTATATACTGCCGAAATCATTTCTTTTTCTTCTTCTTCTTCTTCTTCTTCTCCTCAGCTTTAATTTATCCACTGCAGGACGTAAGTCTCTTTCATACACTACAAATGACAAAAGAGAATTTTGACATTCTCCTACGGTTGGTACAACGTGATTTTTTAAAAAGTCAATTGCAGTAGTCTAGGGATTGTCCCGTCTATATTAAGCTTTAGAATCTGACAATATGAAAATTGTAACAGAGAGAAAGAAATCTTGACGAAAAACCTGTAATTTACTTACCTTAATAAATTACAAATCAGTTGCAACTAAATACTTGTTCATTTTCACATTTTTTGGGCCAAAATTTTTAACTACCTGAACTGTCACACAGTTTGACATACAGGTAAATGTCATTCAAAGCTCATTACAGCTGACTGCAGACGGAATCGCTTTTTTTCTAGGCTTGCTGCAATTGACTTTTTAAAAAATCACTTTGTAGCACCATGCATTAAAAAAGCAAACACCGCAATGAGAGATGTTTTCCTAGAAAAAATCAAAATGGAAGTTACACTAAGATATTTAGCACCAGGATATTATTTTACATCATTATAATAATAGTGCCATATTCTAAATAAACTACTGTAGATACAAATTTTTACTGGCGCATTGATATGATATCTCAGGTTTACACATGCAATGTTTATGTCTAGTGGCGCACGATTTATTACTGGCACGCTAAAAAGTTACAATCTGCATATTATTCGATATATGCCTTGCTTTTGTACTAGTAAAGATTTACATATGAAACTTTTCTTTTAGAGTCACGCCAGCGACACTGGCACCACTAAATCCATGCACGTGTAAACCCTCCTCAACATAATTGTCAGCTATAACTAAAAATTTTTCCACATACATTTTAATCCTGTTATTCAGTGGCGGATTTTGGTAATATGTGGAACAAATTGGACACCACAAAGGTTATTACAAAGTGATTTTTTAAAAAGTCAATTGCAGCAAGCCTAGAAAAAAAAGCTATTCCGTCTGCAGTCAGCTGTAATGAGCTTTGAATGACATTTACCTGTATGTCAAACTGTGTGACAGTTCAGGTAGTTAAAAATTTTGGCCCAACAAA
>JABXWE010025827.1:0-35638 GCA_014611495.1 Limonius californicus
CATCAAAATCTACTAAAGATTCTACATCTACTTCATTTTGATTTTGCAGTTCTGTTAATTCGCTATCATTATGTTTGTCTCTAGACAGAGAAGATGTAAATATATTAAAAGCTTTGCTGAAATTGCTTGCGTTATCCGTTACAGTTCCTGAAAGCACTTTCGTCGTTCATTATCATTCTAACCTAACACTACCAAATGGTTCACCCCCAAAGACAGCAGTGACGCAAATACCGAAAAATGTCTGTTCTTGCTGTACCTAGTTTGCCTAATAAGTAATAAAATAGCTAAAGTATTTTTGCTACCTCGCAACAGGTACATTTGAGGGACAGGAAATTCCAGGCGTCTGTCTGCATCTGCGCAATTGTAGGTAAAACCAGTAAAACCCAACTGCAATCTTCCTGGAAGCACGTACATAATTTATTTTGCTAAAGAAGAATAGAAGACATTTCCTAAAATACATAAACATACTTTAAATAGGAATTATTACTCAATGCGTTTTTAAAGTTTGCAAAAGAAAAATCAAGAAATAAATTGTAGCGGATCTTTGGATCTAAAGATGAAAGATCCAGAAAATTATGATCTAGATACAGATACAAGATCCTTGTGTAAAAAGAATCTAGATCCAGATACTAGATCCACATAGTGGATCTAGATCCACTGGATCTAGATACTACCCAACACTGCAGATATTTATATACTCCTATTTCTTAATTTTGTAGAATAAAAATGTTTCAAATATATCAAATACTGTACATTTTCAACACATGTTTGTCCCTTTCTCAGACTTACAGTGTCCCAGTATACGTATTTACCGATACAATAAACTTTGCTAAAAGAACCCCTGCTGCCTCAAATGTACTAAAAAGCCGAGTGGATGGCGGTTATCAAACCTACACCCTCCATCAAGAACCTCTAAAAACAAAAGTCATAAGGTAGGAGGGTGACTAATGGAAAACTTTCCACTTTTCATGGTGTCATCCCTTATCAAACGTCGCCGATGCAGGGCCCGCTAATGCCCTTTTACACCAGACTTGTGAATATTTTGGTTGCTCGAGTCTGTCAGATGCAAGCATGTCGGGTGGTTAGAAATTTGTACATACGTATTTCTTTTACCCAAACAAAATATGCTCTCCCTAAGTTCGGTAATACGAAGGAGCGGAATTTTTAAAAATTCAATAATCTCGGCGCATATAACGTATCTGTGAGCAAAGAGAAATTAATCGGGAAGTTGTTCGGCGTAAAGGTAATCTCGTCAGAAATTTAAGATCAAAAGGAGACGTAACAGGGAAATTATTACTCTTAGTTGTTCCCTTTGTCTACCTGGGCCCAAGAGCGTCAGCAGAAGGGGGTTCAGTGGGGCTTTGGTCAGCTATATCTCTTCGTATTCATAAAAAAAATTATACTTTAATATTACTACCTTTTTTTGTAAAGAAATGTTTATTCCCTTGGAGTGTTTTGCCTCTTACGAGTCGTACCGATCTTCTCTCCGATGTCCATATTGTACGTTTACACTGCTACGTACATACAGGGCCCACAGCTTAATAAAGGCTCCGAAGCACAGGAAGTGCAAATACTTCTACTCTTCTATTGGGAACTGAACCCGCGCCTCTAGCAGGAAGAATTAAGTGCTGACCATTAGCTTACCAACGCCTCTACGCATGTTTAACAGAAATGTTTGTTGTTTTAATGCGCTGAAGATACCTCCAAAGTTGAACTTATATAATTTCCGAAGTGTGCATTCGATTGTTTATAAAAATCTCTTCCCACATCGGATACACTGTATGTTGGCTAATGCCATATGGATATACAGGGTCGATCATGTAATTTGTAGCAAGTGGCAAACCGCAACCCAAGTTACAAATATCTAAGTAAACCAAATAAATATTGTAAATACTCTCTAACAGCATATCTGAAAGCTCTATATGATGTAGTGTAGATAATGTTGGACATACAAATGCATTTCCATTTAGGCGACATTCGCCCAACACAAATAAGCTGTTAGATTTCTTTATACCCGTGAACATTATTTTTTGTGGGCACTGCAATAAAGGTGTTGCTGGGAAATATTGTAATAGTAATAATAAACCTGATAAACAAACACAAATAATTCTCATATCATTTGCTAAACACTAATACTAATCCTTTTTTTTTTTTTCAAAAGAATCGTGGAGTTGCCATAGCAACTCCACGATTCTCATCCCACCCCGCTTACCTCGGATCAGCGCGCGTAGCGCTATACACAAGTCTAACATGCCCCACCCTTGAAAAACCCCCCCAACTATGCTACCAAGTCACTCCCGCTGCTCCCGAATTAATTAAAATTCGGGCCACAACGGGAGTCGAACTCGGGTCAACCGGTTGCGAAGCGGACTCTCGCCCACTGAGCCACCCGGTCGCCAATACTAATCCTAAATTATGGACTCTCGTCTGTTTTTACAATGAAGTATAATTTATTTATTAAGACATATGTATGTTGGGTTGCGTAGTTTGACAAGGGCTACAAAATACGTCACCCACCCTGTATTTTCTGCTTTTCTGAATATGGGTTGTAAACGTTTGTCCCTTTAAACACAATTTGCCGACGCCTATGAAAGCAATCGGGCCAGAAGTTCCCCATCAAAAGAAGACGTAACAGAGAAATTATCACTCTTGGCGTTTCCTTTTGTTTACCGCATCCCGAAACGTGGAAATTGCGGAGTTTCTAAAACTCTTCTGATTTTGACACTTCCACCAAGACTCGGAATTTCACCCTACGGCCTTTTCCGAGTTGGTTGGAATTAGCATCATAAAGCCTAAAACAATTTTAGTGCGAAGGTCCCCTTAATCGAGAATTCCCAGAGCGTCGGCTAAGCCAACCACATATCTATACATCGGCTAAGTTTGACGTAAATTGTGCGCGTGATTCCGCTCAGTGTTTGAAAGTCAAACTTCTCCCGTAGGATAGTAATGAGGAACCGGGGCCCTGTGGGGTGGCTTGTGGTGATGCTCACTTGTTGCTGTATCGATTACTCCCCGACCCCCGCGGCCGAGCCCGAGGCGGTGGATTCCGGCGGAATTACATAGTTCCACCGACAGACCCTCTCTCTGGCGACCGGAAATATCAAGAGTATTTCGAGTTTGTACATCCGTCCTTCTGTAACTGGATGTTGGGGAAGCGGGAGATGTTTTCAAAATGTTAAGGATTTGTGTTATGGGTAAACGTTCTTAAAAACGTTTTAATGGGGACACCTAACCCGTCAATTAAACAGATTTGATCAAATTACGATTTGTTTCGGGGTTGTTCGAAAAGGTGAGTAGAACATGGTACAAGGAAATATGATACATATAGATACATTTGAGAATTCTGAACAGGTTTTTACATGATATTCCAATGCTTTTGAATTATAAGCTGGGTCGATTATTTGTTATAGGAATGTATGTATGTAGTTTAGATTTATTCAAAAGGTTCTAAATTATCTTTGTATATGGTTGTACGCAAGTGTCGATGCGATGACGTCATAAGATAAACACAAGTAATCCATTTGCTGTGTTACTGACTCCAGTTTTCAAAATCATAAGAAGATAAACCATATTTCTATTATGTATAATAGAATTCATGTTTAAATACGAAATTAATACCATATATTTTATAGTCGGTAACATTTTAAGAGATATTTTAATTGAATCGAATAGTTATAAAAACATTTCCAGAAATGTAATTTTACAGGAGCAACATAAAACTGTTTTTCTTGTAACGTTGGTAGGTAAACTTCTTTTCTTATATTTATAGTTGTTACAGTTATTTGTATATCGTAATATATAGGGTGTCGCACGACGGAGGTCAATACTTTGTGTAAGTAATCTTTAGTCGCCGGCCTCGGTGGTCTAATGGTTAGCGCATTTGCTTTTAGATCCGAGGGACGCGCGATCGAACCTGGCTGAGGTCGGCGAGATTTTTCTAGCGGGGAAAAATCTGAAAATGCGCCTTCTGTCGGATAAGAAGTAAAGCCGTAGGTCCCGTGCCACTACGATGTGTGACACGTTAAAAATCACTACTGGAATTACCCCAGATAGGCAAAATTATTAGTTAAGGTGTACAATAAACTGCAGTGTTTAGAGATGCTTGGAAAACCGCGTCCTCGATCTCGCTCTTTCAAATCAATCAATCAATCAATCTTTAGTCCAAATATAGTTAAAAATCCGAATAAAGTTATGCCCTAAAGTAAACCGTTTTCAAAATACAGAGTGTTAAATTATTATTTATTAAATAATTACAATTTTAGATAAGCCAATATTTATTTTTATTTTAGTTTAAAGTAACTATAAAGATTTTTCAAAATGGCCACCGTTGCTTTCGAGACACATTTTGGCTCTTCTTAAGAGAGATCTGGTTGCCCTACGTAACATATCATTGTTATTCTAAATTAGTTTTGTTACTTCAAAAATGCGTCTCCTAAGATGTTGTCTCTGATGATGTTTGGTATACCATATTGTTCATGTGGCCCCACAAATTATAATCTAAACAATTTAAGCCCGGAGATCTTGGGGGCCAGTGCTGCTGTTATCCTCTACCAATTACACGCCCCAAACAGTTGATCAAAAATTGTCTTACACGTAACGCAAAGTGCGCAGGGGCACCATCGTGCTGGTACCACATATCATATCTGATCGCCACAGGGACATCATCTAACAATCCTTTCAAATGATCTTCTAGAAAATTTAAATATCTGTCAGCGGTTAAATGGTTCTCAAAAAGAAATAGACCAATGAGCATATAATCAATAATTCCACCCAGATATTCACTGAAAACCTATGTTGATAATTTAACACTATTTGATTTCGTGTGGATTCTCCAAATTCCAAGAGTGGCTGTTCTTTCTGTTCGTTCATCCATTCCATGTAAATGTTGCTTCATCCATTAATAAAATTCTATTACGTAGGTTTCGATTTTGAATGATCTCGTAACAAAATTCCATACGACTAGCGAAATCTGTAGGTAAGACGGCTTGAACAGGCTTTCTCCAAACTCGCATTCGTGGTGGTGGCCGGACACTTAAACACGCGACACATAATCATAGGTCATTTAATCACGCCGACACGTAATCACGCGGGCATTTAAACACATAGTGTCACTGGCGTATATAAACATTGTATTTGAATTCTTGTATGACTGCAGTAAAACTAAAATAAAAGAAATTATGGTAAATGCAGCTTTATGGCAATTAATGAATATAAATAATAATTATACACATAAATATATAACATTAAGGATCATATTTAGTGAAAGTGTAGATTACGTACAGAAAAAATGTTGTGTCTCTTATCTAACGCAAACGAACTTTGTTTTGCATATTACCATGTTTTTTTTTCTTTTTTTTTTTTAAAGAATCGTGGAGTTGCCATAGCAATATTACCATGTTTGCGATCAACTAAAACCTGCCTATAACTTTTTTTTTCATATAAAAGTAAGATAAGAATTCACTTCAAATACAATGTGACTATGTGTTTATATGTCCCTGTGATTATGTGTCTCAGTGTTTATATGTCTGTGTGCTTAAATGACCGTGTGATTAAGTGTCGGCGTGTTTAACTGTCTGTGATTAAATGACCTATGATTATGTGTCGCGTGCTTAAGTGTCCTATCTCCATTCGTGGTACATTAACTTGTGTAGATACACGACGAACAGAGGTGCTGGGATTATTATCAATTTTTCGCAATATATTGTCATCATTGTCTAGTACTTGCTGTATTGGACGCTCAGTTGACGGTTTCGGGAAAGTTCTGTGTTCACGTAGGTGGTTGTGCACTCGTTGCAATACATGTCGGTCTGGTAGACGCCGATTTGGAAATCTCAACCCATATTCTCGAGCAGCTGTTACTGAGTTTTCATCTCAGAAACCGTACACGTAATGGATATCGGCGTACTCTCGTGTTGTAAAAGTAAACATTATCAACACTGTTAATAAGCGCAAGCAGAGAACATACAAGTAAATACTAGCATTTCCCTAGTAATGTAGACAATTTGTATCAAATATCCCTTAAGATCATTTATTGTTTCGGCTGCTTCAGTATTTTACCAAAACAGGCCAAAACTTCTTTAACAGTCGATGTAGAGAAAATCACCACTTTTTAATTTTGACTTCTTTTCACCTATTCTACGTAGGTAAAGTAGTGACCTCATGTCATGGGACACACAAAAATAAATATTGGCTTTTCTGAAATTGTAATTATTTAACAAATAATAATCTAACACTCTGTATTTTGAAAACGGTTTACTCTAGGGTATAACTTTAGTAGAATTTTTCACTATATTTGATATAAATATTAGGCACACGAAGTAGTGACCTCACGTCGTGTATACTTCATGCACTTTAGCAAATGTAAAAAAAGAGGCCCAGCACATGTTCGCTTTTCCAACTAAGCAGAATTCAGGATAATACAAGTGTTTCAAAAGAAAAGTGTGGGCATAGAATTAGCGTTTGGCAAAGTACCTTTGCTTACATCTATATTACAGCGCCACCAGTAATAATCACGTATTAAGTTCGAAACATGTTCCCTTTTTGCACTATATAAAAACTTTGAGGCCTTTTTCGCGTAAAATCATGAGTTGACTAAAAAGTAACATGCAAATGCCTAAATGTTAAAATGGCTGAAAAGTGGACATATTCCCTTTTCCAACCAACCCATTCAATTATAAAACTGAATAACACACAACCTAAATTGATTTCAGCCCGAATTAAGTTCTTCGCTCTCTTTTAATACCTTTTTGCTATTTTTTACGATTGCCGATACATTGTTGGTAGCAATTCCAAATTTTGCGGCGACATATTTTTGTTTGACACCTTTATCGATATATTCTAATAGCTGTAACTTGTCTTCAATAGTTACTCAAACATTTTCGTTTCTCCATTTTTAAAGAACCGCTGGTTTCAACATCATGATAGAAACCAACAAATGCATGTGCAATGGTAGATGAACTTCACATTAAGAGATGTGAAAGCCAAAGATTATCCTATTGCATCATAAGAATCTTGTCCACTAGCTATATAGAGGAACAACTTCTATGAAATTTCTGAATATTTTATAATTCGCTTACAACCATAAATTTATGCCCGACTAAGAAGATAAAGTGTTCTTGGAAAATCACAAACAAGAGATAGTATTTCATAATCCGTTCAACATTTTACCTGTATACTTGATAATATCCTAAATTTGAAAGAAAAACATCACAATATGGAGGCTTTACATCATTATTTAGAGAAAATATATGAATATAATATAATATAATATTATATAGAAAAGATCACTAAATGGGGGTTCACTATATGGGAGTTCGACTGTGTATCATATTTTAATTAGTAATTGGAAGAAAGTAGTGTCGTTAGGATAAATTAAAAATGATTTGAATAAAAATCGTATTTATAGCTCTGTAAGCAAATATAAAATATATAATGCACTTATTCAGATATAATATATTATGTAATTTAAAAACCTTGCAGAGTTGATATTCCACATGCTATAATAATAGTACGATTAGCTTATTTTAAAAGATTTGTTTTAATACAGAAATGTAGTTTCAGCATTTGAAAGTCTCGTAATCCCATTATCCTTCCAACATAATATTCGAATAGTTGCTATGAGTTTAGTAAGAATAATCTCCGGGTTGGAATGCGAAATTCTTTCCATTGGCTTCCACAGTAGGACGCCGCGGCGTTTTACCTAACCCTCGGACGGCAAAACTGGATTCAAGTGGACTTTCATTTTATTTTAATAATTCCTCCGTTCTCCAAAAAACGGCTTTAGGTGTTTGTGTGTTCCTCGAAGCTATTATGAAGATGCTTTAGAAAAAACTTCGTGGAAATTTTTTTAATATCCCCGAGATAATTTGCTCGGTTCGATTGAGACCGGAAAGTTTGCATTATGTGTAGGCAATGAACACTATAATAACAATAATAAGTGTGACAGTTGTTTTGAATTTATTTGTCAGACATATGGACAGGTTACTGTAAAAAAAAAGAATGCATATCATGTAAGAATTAATTATTTCGCCATTTGTAAGAAAAGCTTTTAGTGCATAAACGCGTGGATGTCGAATTTATTACAATGTTTAGTCTGCAGATCAGTAACTGCAAATGGCTGTAAAGAAACAAAAGTATTGCATTATTATGTGTAAGCTTCTAGTAAGAGCATAGACATTTGGGTGTTTTGAAATTGATTAACAACACCAAAATCTGAGGCAGGTCATTAGTGACCCATTTCCGCCTTTCGCGCAACTGAAATTATTTCCGCTGAGCGAGGGTTAAAAACAATGTCAATTAATTTAAAGTTTACCTAGTGTTCCATGTTTTCTTATAAATAAAATAAATGCTTAAATATTATACAGGGTGTTAATGAACTGCAGGGACAAACTTCTAAGGCTTAAAGTATACATGGAAATAAACATTTTTTGTTAATAAATGTATGGTTAAAAATGAAGGCAATTCAATTCACTATCTACTATTTGTTTCCATAACAACGGAAATTAATACAGAATAAATAAAGCCCTCTTTCCCACTTTTCAAATTTAAATTAAATTTACACATCAGGATGTTTTTGATATGTCTGTAGGATTTTTCTTCTTTCGTAGGGGTGAAATATACACTTTTTCCTGGATTTTGAGGTAATATCTCTTGGAACAATAAACCAGCACTTCTTCAGTTTTGCCTGTCCTCTGACATCAGCGCGTTTGCATATGGTTACATGTATTTACCTATCTATTATTTAATGTTTTTCTAATATTTGTGCATGATGATATTACTAATGTATCTTGCTGAAAAATGTTTAATAATGAGTAATAACCAAGTTTTGAATCTGTTAAACTTCAATTTAAAATTGATGCAAGGATCGTATTAAATGGCTTTTTTTACTAAAACCGGTTGGTACATAACCAACCAGCGAAAAAGTAAAATAAAATTGAGTTACGCTGGCTAAGCGATTAGTAATAAACTGCTCACCCAAAGGAACAAGACAGGGTGCAAAAACAACGGCAGGTTATAAGGCAGAGGCTAGATTGAGGTCAAAATACTACAGTTCAGTGAGCTTAAATTCGAATTTGACGCGTTTTAGGTATAGCAGGACATAAGCAAACATTTGAGAGCGGGGAAAGGAAAACTCGTGGGGATATTGTAACCCTCAAAATAATAATCCCTTTAAAGCGTTCATATTATGCTAAGATGTGGACAATTGAAAAGGGCAAGTATCAACGGGACTAAATGCTATTTTAACTAATCTAAGGAAGTACAAGAAAACTGAAAATATGGGAAAATATAAATTTTATTTTTCAATTTATACATCGTTTTAATATTGGTAGTTACAGTTACATTACGAGTAAAAGGATCCCCTAATTTAGAAACTGAATATATATTTTTTTTAATCAAAACTAAAATAGAAAAGAATTCGGTACAGATTATATTTTCCAGTAAAGCGAATTGGGTATAAACTTTGGAAAAACCCCTTACCACCACGATATTTAGAACACCTAAATACGTTATTCGGCAACTAAGCTGTCGTCTTCAGTAGGAACTTGAACTAACTAAAGTAAGTTGAAGTAACTAAAGTTGGATGAGGAATACCTCTGGAGACAAGCCCTTTACCAAGTCAATAATTGAAGTCCAATGCTAATAATCTAACAAACAAAGGCTTACTTACTAAATCCCCGTTAGGGTTCGTTAAGTCTAACCGGTTAAGGAATTATTTTCAAAAAATAAATTTCGGACCGACACCAACTTTAGTGACAATAACTACAAATATAGTCGAAAAATCAAAGCAAGCGTAGTTATACAGCAAAAAGACGAACTGAGAAACATTTCGGGAAATTCTTAATCAATTTAGAAACTCCACTAAAAGATGAACTAGACATCTAAATAGCTGTAGAAAACCTGACCAAAGCCATTCAATCAGCAGCATGGCAAGCTGCACCTGACAGAAACGAAACTCTGCTTAAAGAACACTTACCATTGTTTGTAAAACAGAAAATTGCCGACAAAAGAAAAGCCCGGAAGAGATGGCAACTAACAAGAGCGGATTCGGACAAAACTAAATACAACAAAATATCCAAAGATCTTAAACAACTGTTACAGAAAATTAAAAAAAAATTAATCTATCCAAGAATACCTAAGCAACCTATCCGCAACTGAAGCCACTGAATATTCTTTATGGAAGGCAACCAAAAAGTTTAAACGGCCCCAACAAATCATATCACCTATAAACGATAATAATGGTAATTGGGCTAGAACCAATCAACAAAAAGCTGAAGCCTTGTCGAAACACCTCACTGAAGTTTTCCAACCTTTCCCTTCCACGGCGAATTCCCTAGAAGAAGACGACATACATAACTTTTTGGAGACGCCTTATCAAATGGATCTTCCACTCAAGAACATAACAAAGGGCAAGTAGTAACTGTTATCTGTAGAGAAATTAACATAAAAAAGGCTCCAGGGTACGTTTTAATCACAGGAAAAGTGCTCAGAGAATGTACGCTACAGTGTTTTATAGCATTAACCCAAATATTCAATGCAATTCTACGAATTCATTACTTCCCCAGCCAGTGGAGGGTTGTACGCATAATTATGATACCGAAACCAGGGAAAAATCCGTCAGAAATAACGTCCTACAGACCTATAAGTCTCTTACCGCTACTCTCCAAGGTTTTTGAAAAACTACTTTTACAGCGAGTAATGGAAACTATTGATAAAAAAACCTTATACCCGAACATCAATTCGGATTTAGGACAGGACATGGAACCATTGAACAAGTCCATAGACTAGTGAATCAAATAAATAACACTCTAGAGCAGAAACAGTATTGCTCCGTCGCTTTTATCGATATCAGCCAAGCATTCGATAAAGTGTGGCATGCTGGATTATTCTATAAGCTTAAAACCTCGTTACCGTATACCATATATTCCCTTCTAAAATCTTATCTTACACACAGACACTTCTACTTAAGTTATCAAGAACTGAACACTGACCTTTGTCCGATAAATGTTGGGGTACCACAAGGGAGCATTCTCGGCCCATTTCTCTACTTAATCTACACGGCGGACTTACCAACGACTAGATTTACAACAACAGCAACCTTTGCGGATGACACCGCAATCTTGGCGACGCATCACAACCACATTGTCGCATCTTCAAACTTACAACATCATCTTAACAAGCTCGAACCATGGCTGATAAAATGGCGAATAAAGGTCAATGAAAGCAAGTCCACCCATATCACTTTCACTATGAGGAGGGACAGCTGCCCTCCAGTTACTCTGAATGGCTGTCAAATTCCCTTAGCAACTCAAGTCAAATACCTTGGAATCACCCTCGACAGAAGATTAACGTGGCGCACACATATATTTAATAAGAGAAAACAACTGGGCATGAAATTTAGACAGATGTACTGGCTGCTGGGAAGGACCTTGCAGCTAGCTCGACAAAATAAACTCCTGCTGTATAAAGCAATCTTAAAACCTATTTGCATTTACGGAATCCCTCTCTGGGGATCGGCCAGCTCATCAAATATCTAGATACTGCGGCGATTTCAGAACATAGTGCTTCGCACCATTGTTGACGCTCCATGGTATATTCCAAATACAGTGCTACATAAAGACCTAAAACTAGGTACAGTGCGTGAAGAAATAACAAAATACAGTGAAAAATATAAGACAAAATTGCAAATACATATTAGTGAACTAGCTGTCAATTTGTTAAATGAAGGTAATGAAATCCGCCGACTAAAAAGATACAAACCGTCAGACCTGTTACACAGATTTCCAAATTAATATTGTTATTAAAAGCAGTGCATGTAAATCATGAAATAGGTGATATCTAATCTGTTATCTCCTCCATGACATATAGGTATTATTCTCAAGCTTAGTATTTAAGTATAGATCATACAATGTACTTATAGCCTGAGGCACTCCAGGCTGATTGTATAACAAAAGGAGTTAATAAAAAAATAAATTAAATCTGAGTTAGGAATTGGCCCTGCATCTGCATTTAAGAGATCCCCCCCTATTTTTGGAAATATAAATGCACCCATAGCAATTTAATTCTTGTTGAAGATACTTCCTTTAGCAATTTCAGGTTTTCTAGTTTTGAGCCGTGTCCTGTCTCGTAAATATGTTGGGCAACACTTAATGTATGAAACTTATGATTTGTGAAACGAACTACATGTTCTTTAAACTTAATGAGATTAAGTTATGTTTAGTTTGTCCAATATATTTTCCATTACTGTGAGAACAGTCAATTTCGTATATCCTCGACTTTTCTAAAGTTTTCACTTTGTCTTTAGGGTACCATTTATTTATGCATTTGTTCTAACTGCTATCTGCAGATGCAACGCATTATTTGCGTACGAAGTAAAAACTTCATTTAAACGCCTTATCAGGCTATTTTAACTTTCTTCTTCATATTTCTTCCCAATCTGGTCTGTCCATAGTTACCTGGATATTTGGTTTCAGTTTTCTTCTCTCCGCTCTTTTGTCGGTTTTGTTCATTTTCTTTTTCCATTCTGACCGCATATGTTCTTTTGGGTAGTCTCGAACTCGCTGTCTTTATTACATTACCTAGCCATCTTAACTGGTTGTGCCATATTCTGTACTACTTCGAGATGATGTTGCTTGTTACGTAACTTTATGGTGGGTTCCAGGGCACAAGGTCATACTAGGCAACAAAACAGCGGCCGAACTCGCAAAACGTGGAGCAATGAAGCCTTATATTGGGCCTAAACCTTGTTGTGGAATACAGAAAAGACACACAAAACATGAGATCAGGTTATGGGACGAACAAATGAAAGCCTCACACTGCGAAAATCGGGCCGTACTTCTTTGAAAATGCGGATGGATTTTCGGTTACGGATCACGTTATCGTGATATGAGCACAAATCTTTTTTGGCATGAATTGGGCGGAATGGATTTGGGCAACATATGGTTTTAGCAGGATGGTGTCATTTGCATAAGCAAACACGGGAGTTATTGCAGACGAAATTTCCTGACCTTGTTATTTCTGGTTTTGGCAAAGTCGACTGGCTTCCGCGATTTTGCGATCTAACACCGTAAATTGTCTAGGCTGATCAACCTGCAACGATTTTTGAGCTCAAACACTATATTCCCATCGGCAAAATTGACACGGATTTGTGTGCAAAAGTTATGGAAAACATGACCAAACGAATAGTCGTCTGTCTGACTAGCCGCGGCGGCGATTTGTACAATATAATATCCCATACATAATTCCCATATATTAGTATTGCAGCAAAAAAAATCAGAAATATTGTCGTTATTTTACGTTTATTCTAAAAACAAAACGGCCAGTTCTTATTGAAACACTTAATACATTCATATTCCTGTTTCCTAGTGTTAGTTAACTTTTCTACGCCATACTTCGACAAGGCACATGAAAAATTTACAAGAGAGATTTAAAGCAGAAAGAATAGAAATCAGTGTCACAATAGGGCAACTACATGTTGAGACACAGTATATAAATGATAAAACTATTTAGCTGTATTTTGTAGGTCATACTAAGCACATCTTGAAAGCTTTTCAATTGTACCTCGTAAATAATCGAACAAACAATTATGTGTGCTGCAGACACGTGTTAAACCTGTAGGGTTTTTTGCCCCCTCCAAACTTTCCCTTGTTCTAGTTTACACTATCCAGAGATGCTTAGAGTGGAAATGTGTATTTGATGTACTCCACATATTTCCTATTTGTTGTGGAGCACCGAGTCTATCGCGTGAAAGCCCGCGATATGCACAAATGCACGTCGAGAAAGACAAAAAGTCGTCTGGGAGTTGTACGGATGTTGACTTTTTATGATCTGCTACATGCTATTGAAATTGAATACACAAGACGAGTACGGACGGAGTAAGATATCGGGTTCCTGAAACCGCATTTGTGGTTCTCCGATAGAGAAGACTGAGTAGGCCGACGTATTATTTGAAAGTCAATATTATGAAAAGGATCCGAGATGAAGTAGCAACCTCGTTTGTTACGTTGCATGCGAACTGTGAGAGCTTCGGATGGGTTTAAATCAAGGATATCTGGAAGTAAATTGCGATTTTTGTTGGTTCATTTCATTTAAATTTTTGCTGCGCCTTATTTCCCTTTACCGCATGCATTATAGCATTCCCGTTGCAAAACTACTATTTGATTAACTACGGTCTTTTTGGTGATATATCAACACCTTTATACTTATTTCAAACGAATTTGAGAGGATACAGAAACGAGGATTTTACCTTTAGAGATAGACGAGAGAAATAGGAAACACATAGAAGCAAACCACAGAAAATTATACAATAGAAAACCTTCTGTAGACAGACGATAAGAGGAAGAACAAGAGATGAGGAGATGATAATAAAAGAATCATCAACAGAAGGCATCACGAAAATAGTGTAATAAAAGAAGAGATGGAGGTGGACTGGCCAACATATAGAAGTACGTAAAAACGTAAAAGCAATAGAAATAATATTATGAATAATAAATTCAAAATAAACTGATGATGTGGATACTTTCATGGAATAGGTAAATAGGAAAAAATAAGGAATATAGGGAAACGTATACGCCAAGATGTCGTAATAAAATAAAAAGAACAACCATTGGAGTACCTGGAATACACCGAAAGCATCTTAAATACAATAAGAATCAGAGAAGAGAACCACAGACATTTATAGATAAGAGAAGAAACAGGAGGAAAGGGAAATTGAGATTAAGCATGCACAAAAAAATAAAAATAGGTAACGATAAAAGGAAGATGCTGTAACAATAAATAAGATAAGAAATAGAAAAAAAACTAGAAGGGAGTACATTAACAGGGTAAAACCCTAGAAAATTTAGAAGGAACTAAAGTAAAAAAGCGGGGGAGGGGCAGTAAAGTGTGTACGGTCGAGATAACCAAACAGAAAAAGTGCAGCAAAGTTATAATTAGAAGAAAATAAAAGGGGTGGAGCGTTTATATAAGTCGAGGAAGATATTTATATAAGGGAGAGAAAGCAACATGTATTACGAAGATGTACTAGCATAAGCAAAAGGAAGTTTTGTAATACGAAGATATAGAGAATAAGAAAAAACGCAAAAAGATGAATATGTATAACAAAGAAGGATTATCACGTAGTGAGGGAAGCGTGTGAGCACATTTCAAAAGAAAATACATAATGCAATAGGAATTCGAAAGGGTAAGAATAAGAATTGGGACTGGGACTGAGAAAGAGTATGGAAAGAAAAGGCGATGTAGTAAAATTACTTGGAAGCGAAATATCTTGAAATTCACAATTAAACTGAAATACAGAAGTAAAACAACAGACAGACCAGGGATGAACTATGATATATAGAACAAAATATGAATAAAAAAGATGAAATGGTAAGAAAATAAGAAAGGTAAGAAAATCAGAACGGAAATATTTACATGAAAGGGCATAAAGAGGAGAAGGTAGATGAATAAAACGGTTAAAATTCGGACATCTTGACAATAAAAGGGCTCCGATTACTCTTAAAGTTAAAAGACAGAAAAGAAGACAAAAGGGGCTAAAAAAATTAGCCAATATGTAAGGGGATAAGTGTGACAAGGAGGGATAACAAAATAGAATTAATACGAAATCTGTTAGCGGATTGCTAACCCTAAAGAAGGAAACGCAGAAAAATGGAAGAGAAAAAGTAGGATAAGTCGAAGAAAATAAAAAAGAGAAGATGAAAAATAGATAAGAAACTTAATAGAACTGGACAGGGAAACATAAGGCGGCTTAGAAAACTAAGGAAGCGATAAAAGGCACTATAAAACGTAGAAAATTAGGATGAGAAGATGGTACGATGTTTAAGAAGTCAAGAGAACAGAAAAGATATTTACTTAAGGAGGAGCCAATAATTATATAAAACCAATAGACATTTGAAATCCTAATAAAAGATAGGGACTAAAGACGAAGGCGAAGAAAAAAAAAACGAAAAATGAAATATGAGACAGAAAAGAGAATGTTCAAGAGTGGATAGTAGGAAGACAGGAAAAAGAAAAGAACAAAAAGAGAAGCATTTACAGAAAAATAATGTGAGAAGAAAAAGGCAAATAAAATTGATACAAATTAGATATTCTATAAAATAGCAGGAGAGTAGAATAGAAGGTACCAACTGAAAACGGAGAAAAATGAAAAGTGGAAAACAAGGAGGAGAAAAAGAAGGGCTAAACAGCTCTTACAAAGGGCTGTTAAAAGAAAGCGGATGACGGTGCCAAGAAGAAAAAAGAATTGAAAGGTAGGGGGATAGGAAATCACAACGGAGCAATATTAAGAGGAAAATAGTTCACGAAAACTGATGGGAAGTTAATAAAATTTAATGTATTGAAACACATATATTAGAAAATAGTGACGGCATTGCAGTACGCACAGCCTATTTTTTCTTAATTCGAAGGTAATGAGATATAAAACCGTTTTAAGAAACGCGAAAAACAAAAAAAGATGGGAAACGAGAAAGCCTACGATATATAGCAAAAATTGAAGTAAATGGAAAGAAACATACGAGAAGATGAAGATGCTAAAAGAATAACAAGGGACGCGTTAAAACACGATGAATGGGGCGATATAGATGGATCTTGAAAAATTTTATACAAGAGCAAACTTGTTTCGTTTTTGGAACTTTGTTATTTTCAACAACAGCGTTATTCATGTCGTGAACTAATCCGATCATATATAAGCAAAGTCTACTAAATCTTGTTTTGTTATTTAAAGTATCGTCAAAGCGATTTACTTGTTAGTTACCTACTAGGGATAACCGTCTGAAAAATTGTCTGGGAGGTCTATCCATTAAACTGTAATTCACTTTTGCATCGTTAAAGTTAAATTCAGCAAGGGAACCTTTCAAAATTCGATGCTGTAAATAATTCTTCGATATTTCTCTGTAAGTTTGCCTCCCTTCGTGTTCAAGCGTTGAAATTGTATACTTCACCTTTCGGTACGAGCATTTTCCTCATTATCCAAACTTGGCTTAAATTTCCCAGTGGAAGCTTCTTTTTGCTTTCACTTATTTCCAATTTAACGACCGCTATTCGCTGTTACGAAGGATATTTTCTTACAATGAGAATTAAAAAGGCATGTCAACGAGGAAAGAACAATATGGAATAGAATATGGATTAATAAAAGATTCACAACTATCATAAAAAATGTAATACGACATGAATCTGAAGTGAAACGACGTACATGGAGTCCATTGATTTGAAGTTGAGTTATGAAATATTTATGTTACATAACCTTTCAAAGTATAGTGTTAAGTTTAATGTGGCCCCACTATATCCGGATGATAACTTCGAGAAAATGTGCTGTGACAGCGTAGTTGCGGCAGAAGATTGTTTGATTCCTACGTATGTTAAAATAAAATTTTTTATACCCTTTATATAAAACCGATACTTTTTTGTTCAAACCAATACTTTTAAGCTTTGTTGTTCCTTTGTTGCTTGAACCATATACTCTACAAAAGCCTTTGATTAATCTCAATATTCACCAGACAGTAATGTCTTTACCCCCGAAAAAATGAGGCAAATTTTAAAATTTCACACTGGGGAGTAATGTTTCATAATCTCCAAAAACTGAATTTAGTATCGAAAATTATAACAAATCGGCGTCCACGTCCTCATCTTTGCCAAATTACCACGCTGGCCTTGTATTTCTGCTGACGAGCATCCCCGAGATAGTCGGTCCCTCATGATGCCCATAATTTTCGATGTCGTGTAGAGAGATGACACGGCCTGATAATGTAATCTCCAACACGAGTGTCGATCGATTCCGCTTTTCCGCGTTTTCACGTAATTTACCCTTCTCGTCGAGGGGGTGTCTTCCTGCACCCTCTGTCGGATCTCCCGGACTTTCAGACTTGAGGGTACCCCAGGTAATTGCACTCAGCGATTCTCGGCTTCACATGGGGAGATCAAACTGCCGTAAAGGGGTTAGTCTAGAAGATTTTCTTGTTTATGGGGCATGCGGTGGGAGGAGTTTCGTGATTAGTTTCGTTAGAAATTTATTTGGCAAGTTCTAAGCCACATTAAAAAATTTGCAATAAGTACAGTATCGGTAAGAAAATTTATTCTTAAGATGATTTGGCTACAGCTTTATTGCTACTAAAACTGTCAAAGAATTGAATTCAAGGAAAATTCGTTTAAGAGGCTTGAATATTAGTATAAAAAATCGTAAACTGGAAAAAATCTATTAAGAGCTGTTATTGAACCACATTCGGATGAATATTATCGGGAATAGAACCAGCAAAATACTTAAAGCATTAGAGACAATACAATTTAGTAAAAGCGGAGTACCAGCAGAACATCTAAACTTAAGCAATATTAATTTAACAGATTTTTGGCACAATATTCACAATAATCAAACCAAACATCTTAAGCTTACAAAGATTTATCTGCTGAAAGGCATCACCAAAGATCTAACCTTCTGTAATAGTAACTGTAGTAAAATATTTATCTGCATGCAATCCAATAACTGCTTTTATACATTTTTTTGCAGTTTACGATTTTTTTATTCGAATATTCTTCCTCCCTATAAAAACTTTTGCAAACATTTGCGCAAATGAATTTTCCATGCGCTGAAGAATATCACTAGAATATCTAATGATGAATGAGAGAGCATGAGTAAACAACCCTATATTTGAAAAATATCAATTTGACTCATTTTAGAGCGCAATGGAAAAAGATTAGTCAGTAAAAAAATATTTAACTTAAGAAAACTGATCTTTTTCTAACGAATGGGATCCACAAAAAAAAGTTTAGACCCAAGGAAGATTAATTTGGCCAATTAAGTACAAAACGGACTTGAAGGAAAATCAATGGAACCGCATTGCAGGAACTTTTCTGGAAAAGAGTGTCACCAGTAATGTAATTTTGAAACATATTATTTGGGAGCGTCTTTGGGCAATATTCAAAATATTTTTCTGTGGAAGAGAATCAACAGAAATGTCTAAACTCTATACATTTTTGAAACTTGATGGAACTTGAGAAGAAATTGATTATTAAATACATATATATATATATATTTTTTTTTTTAATTAACTCTAAGATTGTTTGACATTCTGTCTCTAAGGACATTAGGTAAAAGGAGTTTGCCCTATGGCAAGTTCTACATACAAGTAACACACAAATCATATATTTTGACAACAGGGAAATAAAATTGCAGTTTAGAAACGTCGTGGAAGATTCAAATTTCGGCAACTTCACAGGTCGGGGTGCAAGAATTCGACTACTAAAGAATTGGGATGGATTTCGATTCTATCTTGATATTTGTTGCTGTACTCGTTGATGGTTTCTTCAGTTGTATCGACTCTTAGATCTGCATGCAGTACATGATTTGGTACATACCATGGTACGTTGGTTATTGTTCCCACCACCCTTTATTGTAAGAGTTGTAGCTTAGCTAGGTCGGAGACGCTAGCTGCGATCCACATTTGAACACCATAGCTCCATCTTGGATTAATGACGACCTTACAGACGAGTAGTTTATTCTCAAGGGAAAACTGGAAGTTTCTTCCAATTATCTAATAATATTTTATAAATGTGTGACCCAGTTGCAGTCTGTTATACCACATGTGTGCATCCCAAGTAAGCCGTTGGTCGCGGTGAAACAGGGTGATTTATCTCACTTTTTGTGATAGAGGATTACCATTAGGTTGGACAGGAGGACACGAACCTTTTCCTGTTTTGAACGTGACCCGAACAGATTTTTGTACATTAACGCACCATAACTTTATCAATTTTTCTATTTTATTCAGGTGAAGTTGTAGGTATCTTAAGGCTATATTTGGGTCATGATGAGAAGCCATTATGGCGGCATCATCCGCAAAGGTTACAAGCACCATACTTCTGGTGGTTGGTAGATCGGCGGTGTCAATCAGGTATAGCATTGGACCAAGAATAATTCTCGGCAGAACTTCAGATTTAACAAGCGACGAAGGTGTAGTGACAATTCGATATTTCACGAGGAAATGTTTGTTAGAGATACATTTTGAGCATCTGATAGAATGTGTGTGGCAAGCAACGTTTGACTGTACCTATATAGGATACCAGTATGCCATACTTTATCAAATGCCTGGGACATGTCTGTAAATGCTGCCGAGCAATACCGCTTGGTTTCCAGGTCATGTTTTATTTTGGTGGCAATTTTTTGCACTTACTTAACAATGAAATGCTGTTAGCGGAAGCCAACCCGACTCTTTGGTATCAGGTCTTTTTCTTGGAGTGGTAACATTGGTAGTAAGAAGAGTTTTGAGTTCAAATACCTTTGACAGGATTGGTAGCAAACTGAAAATGTATATTTGAGAAATATTCATTTGGGTGATTTTGGATGGTAGTAGCAAAAGTTCATGGAAATACAAAGAAGTATGAATCTTAAGCTAGAAAAAAATGTAATCTAGTAATTTCTGGACTATAGTGGGAAGAGTCTTGTATGTAACAAACAAATACTAAAATCATTTTCAAACCATACTGACAACCGTTTTCTTAAGAACAAAATCTATGATTCGCTAGAATTTAATAACTTGAGCAAATTTGGATAACTGTGAAAAAGTATGGATTTTTGGAAAACGATTCTGTAATACATTGACTAAGGTTCTTTGGCCAAAAGCTTCATCGGATAATTTAACTTTGAAAAATTATTAATTGGGTGCACAGAAAATAGCTTCTTTGAGATACTTAATAAAAACGTCTAATCTCGCGGAAAATTACTGTGCAAAATTTTTTGGTTACAGTCAGAAACTATCTAGCAGAAGATGCGCTACATAAGAAAAATTAATTTGACCTTAATTATGGAAGTGAACAATTTAGCAATTTCGTCATTCAGCCATGATTTTTCAACAAGAATTAAACAGGTAACATATTTCCGCTTTTCACAAGGTTTACTTCATGGCCTGGTAGGAATTGTTGCATTAAATTTGTTCTCAACATGACGGAGCCCTTGCACGTTACCACAGAGATGTATAAAAATTGTTTGAATACATTTTTTGTACGAAATTGGAATCGCAGAGGAGATACGTAATAACCACAGCCGTCTTGGCCATCAGGCTTTGTTGTGTGTGTACGTACTTCTTGGTGTACATTATCATAACGGAGGTTAGCTATTATTACAGCAGTTCTCACTATACACTCTTCTCCTTTAAACAAGTCAGTTCAGCTGCAACTAAACAATTCACTTAAAATCCATAATCAGTAATAATTAAGAAATTAAAAAATATTTAGTCTTGAGAACTATTGGTTTGAGCCGTCCGTAAAAGGGAATCAATAAAACTGTGTAAGCTCGAGAAAGATTACTGTGCATAATTTTTTGGCTACAGTCAGGAGCTATCTAGCAAAATATGCGCTACTTAAGAAAAATTAATTTGACCTATTTTGCGAAGCATACAGGACAGATTTTTTGTGGGAAGACAATCGGGAAAAATCTATCGGGCGATTTGTGGACATACTGAGAATAATTTCTTTGGGAAGAAGATTACAAAATATTTAGTCTTGAGCAGTGGCGGCTCGTGAGTTAAGAAAGAGGGTGGGCACAAGAAAAAACTTACTTTTTTGTACATAAAATCCATTCTCCTATTTTTCATGCTGGAAAAGACGTCTATGACTTTGTTGTCGAAATCCGGGATAGACTGGACGAACTGGACCGCCAATGCGTTCAGTCGATGTTTTTGCACACAATTAACTTCCATCATTGAAAAAACGTCACTTTCGTCTTTGAATTCAAACGCGCGATTGCGCGAAAATAGCGCTCCAAAGTGCAAATTCAAACGTTGACTGCAAACGGGAACAATGTGCTCGGTGCCCCATTCGTCTGGTATATCGCGAAGATAACCGATAGGCAACCGAATCTTGCTCTAAATAGGTACAAATCAGAGCGTTCCCCGGAACATAGTTTTGAGCGTGTTAGCCGCGCCTTTGGTGCGGAAGGAAAATTTGATACCATCGTTAAAATAATTAAATTAAAATAATGCACTGAATTACATGCGAATTTCTTTCTGTGTTTATCTTGGTGGTTGGGTGGGCACGTGCCCTTGTGCCCTTTAGTACAAGCCGCCACTGGTCTTGAGAACCATTGGTTTGAGCTATCATTAAAAGTTTCCTTTGGGAAAAAATCATTACCATAATTTTGAACTAGCCATAAATTTGAACTCAGCAACTATCCACCGCAGGCAAAACTGGGAGAAACCAACATAATTCAATTTTCCCCATTCACGGTAACATCTCATCCGAGGTAAGAAAATCCGTACAATGGCTCATCTAAATGTGTAACTGTCAAGTAAGAACAGCGACTGCAAGTAGGGCTTTTAGAAATCGCGTTGTTCCAAAGTGTAAGCTTTCCGCAAGTTCAATTTAATGCTGGATTTGTAATTTCATTAGAGAAGTTCTGCATTGTGTAGCCGCCAACCGTTGGATGTAACACAATTCACAATTCAACGGATAGACATAACATTGTATCTACGACAGTTGATAACGGAAATGTTCGCGGTGCTGCCGCTTTAAAGGCAAAACTTAATAATATTTCGCGTGATGATGAAATGTAACAGTTGTGGCCTAAATATGGCAGAAAAATTCTCTTCGGAGGAAAAAGAGTGAAAGGACGCGGAAATAATATATTCGGGAAAACATTCCTTGAAAGTTGAAAGTATTTGTCCCAGATACGCAAAAGTTTACATTAAAAACCACAAAAAAACTGATTTTGCATAGCCCAAAAAGAATCTGCTGCTGGTGGAACTAAAGACAATAATTGATAGATGTTTGGAGCAAGGCAGTGCATTATAGAAAATAATAATGAGGATAAAGGATGAAGTAACAGAAAAGAAGGTAGAAAAATAATTCAATTGGGATACAGCAGCGGTTAAAGTTTGTTTCTGTGAGGCAGAGAATAGTTAAGATGCGCAGATAAATATAGAAAGATAAACAATATGCTAACGAAGACAGAAGGAACACAAAATATGAGACTAAAGAAAAAATGGTGGTGAAGAATAATTCACAAAAAAGCATCAAATGAACAAAAAAAAGCAAACACGGATCCAAATGTTTTTGATAGCTTCATGACAATCTTTACCAATCACTCTGTATGTTGTAAGAATTTATTTCACAAAGTGTATTAATTGTTTACAACAACATATTTAGCTTTAATTATTGAATTAAAAATTACACTCAAATATCCGATGGATATTAAAAAGTGCTTGATACAGTGATACAGTAAGTAATATTGCTTAGATAGTGTTAGAATGGCATCTACTACGAAGCCGAGGTAGAGGTAAACCACAAGCCACATGGAGAAGAACGATACTAAAGGAAATCGTAGATGTAGGAGTAATATGGAGATCAGTAAGGACAGGAAGAACTGCTTCAACTATCAGAGATAATAAACCTCGGTATGATCAAAATAAAAACTTAATTAATAAACTTCTCGGGAATAAAGTTGGGCGTCTTTGATTATGTCGTAATTTGTAGATTCACCATCATTAAATGACGCTTTAATAGTCGATGTATTACTATTAGGTAGTAGTTTCAATTTAGTTACCCCAGCGTTTCCCAAACTTTTACGTTTCACGTCTTTCTCATTAAATATGTTACGATATACGCCTTCCTTCCGAGCAAAACGGAATCTCGAACTCTCCCGAGCGTTGTAGAATGATCCAGAAATTTTGGTAGTGCAAACAGAATGTATAAAACTATATTGCATGTTCAGTCAGGTTAGTTCAATAGTAAGCGTAGCAGCGAGTAGGAGAGTAATATTTCGTTCGTGTTCTGTGGCACGTGAGTGATTTAAAGTTTGTACAAATATTTTTTTAATCTTGGAAAAATATTTAATCGGGGTTATACGTATTTTTGAGCGCACAAGTACATCTGCGTCTGCAGATAAAGAAGCTGCCAACACTCCCTAAGCAAAAACATGGAAATATTGCGACGAGTATTCGAATTTTGGTTTTTTCAAATACAGTTTTAATGGTGCAGAGCGACCACAATGTGTAATATGTTTAAATATTTTAGCGGCTGAAAGTATGAAATCTAAAGAGGTATTGAAAGAGTTTAGTAATCAGAAATTAGTTTTCAACACAATTTTGTCGTTGTCTCAAATAGCTCTGCCTGCATCTTATAAAGTTGCACATCGCATAGCGAAGTGCAAGAAACCGCACACTATTGAGGAAAATCTTATTCTTCCTACTGCCGTTGATATGGTCGTAACAATGCTTGGAGATAGTTTTGTTGAAGAGCGTCACAGAATACCAGTATCAAATAATACTATTAGTAAGCGCATTGATAATATGTCAGAGGATTTGCAGGAGGCGCTTCTATTGAAACTTACAAACAAAAAAGAATGCCACTTGGTACCATTGCATGATACACAGGAAATCACTCGTTTCAAAGGAAATCAGCCCAGGGCCACATTTGATATTATCCATTGGAAATTCTGTTGTAAATTATATAAAAACAAGGCCTTTAAGGGCAAGACTATTTTCTTCAATGTGCGTTGACTATTTAGCACTATTGTTTTCTTGCAAATCTCGGCGGTTGTCAAGTGGAAAAGTTATACAACGGGTCTTAGTAAGTTTTACGTAGTTTTAGATTGTACTCGTAAGTACATTATATAGCCCGCCTCAGTGGTCTTGGGGCTAGCGCATTTGCCTTTAGATCCCAGGGACGCGGGGTCGAACCTGGCCGAGGTTGGTGGGATTTTTCTAGCGGGGAAAAAACTGAAAATGCGCCTTCTGTCGGATAAGAAACAAAGCCGTAGGTCCCGTGCCACTGCGATGTGTGACACGTTAAAAATCACTACTGGAGTTGGAATTACCCCAGATAGGAAAAATTCTTAGTCAGAGTGTACAATGGGCCAAATGTGGCCTAAGTGCATAGAGATGCTTGGAAAACCGCGTCCTAGATCTCGCTCTTTCAAATCAATCAAGTACATTATATATGCAACCTTTTGTAAAAAAAAATAAAATGCTAAACATTAACATTAAGGTAAGATATTTTGTATTAGTTTTAATATACTAATTTCCGTTCCACTATTTTTCTGTAGCCCCTCCCCCTGTGAGGTTCCCCCCGGAGAGTGCGCCGCTCAGTTTGGTAAATGCTGAGTTACTCAGTCTGTGAGAAATTTTCAACATTTTCAGAGACGTCGGATATAAAATTTGATTCCTGGTATTATCAAAATCAGAATTTTTGCGTTAGTTGAAAATGCTTATTACCCTTTAAATAACAATGAAAGTATAACATGTAAAGCAACGAGCACTAATATACGGACTTTTAGCTTCAATATCCATAAAATATTTGGAAAAGAGAACTTTCCAAAACTTCAACGATGATTATTTCGCCTTCAGGAAATGGTGGTTCCTAAATATTTGTCCAATAGCATATTTTAATATAGAAAGATGTTTTACAAACGGCTAAATATGAGACTATTCCAAAAGTAGGCAACTCAAAACGCACATTAGAAGGTATATGCACAGTTTTTGTTAACTTTATTATGAAAAATATGCATTCAAATGCCAAAAACATCGACATGATCTTAACAGGAGAATCTATTTAAATTTTCCTCATAACACATTGCCAATCTGACTTTTAACGAAATGGATTTAAATACAAGACGGCATATGTGGTACCAGCAAGATGGCAATCCTGTGTACTATCATATAAACTGCCAGGCATGTCGACCAGGCATCTCTGATTTATAATACCATCAATAAAAACTTAAATATCGCAGTACCTCGTGACATGTATTTTGGGTTGCCTATTTTTTTAGAATGGTAGAGCCATATTCTCCTCTGAATGACCTTGTATAAATGTATACGTTTAAAGATGAACATCACAATTGAAAGGTACGAGATGGTTTATTGTAACAAGTAAATTGTAGATAACTAAATAAATCTATAATTATGTTACGTATCTTATTGATCTTATGGATCGGAAGAACGGTCAGTTGTTGGGTTAGATGAATCGTGGTACCATACGCACGACATTGTAAATAAAGGTTGGACTGATGATGATAGACTGGTTTGGATATCCCAGCTTCCACGAGAAAAAGAATAATAATTATACATGTCAGTTCCTTTAAAATTATTAGCGAGAAGTTTTAAGAGCTCCTTTGCAGATTACTGCCAAAATACGAACGCAGAGAGGTTCGAAAATAGGTTCTGCGAATATTTACATATAAATATTCCAAAAAAATAGGGATGTTGGAGACAACCACAAACATTCGAAACAAGAACAAGAACAAGAGGAAAGCCAAAAGTATGTCTTTATTACAATATAATAATGTTCCTATACCCGATAACGTCAAAACCAAAGAGAAGTTGTTGAGACTTTTTGAGGAAAGAAATATATACGAGGTGTCTTCAGTTGAAACCCATCTTTGCTTTATAAAAACTTTATTCAACAATTTAATTACAAATAATTACCGTCACAGTTAAGGCACCTATCCCATTGTTTTACTAACCATTAACCAACGTATACCCCTCATATATCTGTGTAATGAAAAAGGAATTTGTATATAGATAAAAATCTGTTAGATTTTGTAAATATTTTAAAATTTATTTTACTAAGTTGGCTTCTTCTACCTGAGTTACCACTATCAGTTACAAATAACCTTTAAGTGAAAGTCTTACAGATTCTGTCATATTCCGCTGGTTAAAATTCAGCCATTCCACTTTTTTTTTAATGCATACATTGGTACATATCTTACCAAAAATTATACATTTTATTCCGCATTTTAAAAATGAACGCTATTTCTATCTCAAAAAAGTATTAAGGTTTACACATGAAAAATTTATTCTTTTCTGTGATATCCTAGATTTTTTTATGTCACGACAGTTGGTAGATCGATAGTATTGCACAAGATCTTGTTTATGAGCACAACATAACCTACAATTAGTTTGTTTCATTTCTTCTCAAAGTATTATTTTTGAGTTTACTGTGCTTTTATGGCTAACAATGAATTGGAGTGTTATAAGAAACAATCATATTTGCTTTGGCAGTTCAAGTAAATCTCAAGATGCAACAATATTTTCATAAAAATTCGATATTTCTTTTACTGCATGTTATGCGAATAATACGTTATAATAAAGACTCCAGAAAAAAGCTACGTCTCGATTGACGTATCGTACATTTAATTTAAATTAAAATACACGGTGTATCCAAGACAATCCTCCTACGAATACTATTTCGTATTATTCCTGCGCATCAGAGTAAAATTTGAGGTAATATTTTGCAAATAATTTTTAGAGAAATTATTGTGATGATACGGGTTAAAGACGGGACCAGCTTAAAGTGGCAAGGTGGATATAATTATTTTTGGTATTACAATAATTAATTGCTTGTCAGGAACAGTAAAAAGTAATTAAATAACAAACACAAAAAATAAAAGCAGAAAATAATTACAAGCTATGTTATAATGGTAAATGAAAGTACGATTTTCCGTCGTTAGTATTCTGTTCGGAAATAATTTTGTATATAAAAGTATTTCAGTAAGTTTTCATTTACACACACAAACATGCTTACAAAATGATTTATTTTGAAGAATCTTTTTGTATATAACACCATGGTTGTTTTTCAATCATTTTGATAGCGTTTTGTTTGGTTGTTATTAAGGCTAAAATGTAGGGTTGTATAGGAATTATAGAGAAAACACCGCCTACAACTTTACTTTAATAAGTTTAAGTCCTTTGGGTATAACGGGAAATATTTAATTTATGATCATCTATAGTAACCAAGAATTAATAAAAACTAACATAAATTAATTAGTACTATGAAAGTTATAACAATTGATTATTCATTCGGTTAAGGGTCGATTCGGTAAGAATTGGAGAATCTCTTACCATAATAAAAAAATCGGCAGTCTCAACTATTTGAGACATTGCAGCATTGCAATAATAAAACTATGTTGTTTGTAGTGTATGTCAAAATGTAGTATAGGTAGTTTAAAGAATTATGTAGTTAAACAAACAAGAAATTATTGCACATAACATCCTAAATTTATATTCGATGTTCGGTTTATAAAGATATGTATAGAAGGTTGAATAAATTAGATTGCATTTGTATTCTACATATAACTTTTGGGAACAATAACAAGCGATGATAACGGACAAATAGAGAACTCAGAAAATTGTATTCCGATTGTATTCTAGAATCGGGATTTAATTGTTGATTCTAGCTTCAGAAAACGATTCAACGACTATGCCGAACCAATTCAACTACCTAAATAATCGGTCCCCATTCTGTACTCCAAATCGTTTCAGTACGCTATTAATTCTGAATGTATGCAAAGTGATTACTTTATCTTGTAACAAGTAGGTTGGCCACACACATTGCAGCTGTTTGTGTTCTATATATATCATAGACATCATAGTAAACTTCACATTGTTTAAATAAATAAAAATTAAAATAGTTACGTTGGATGTACTAAGAAACTACAATTAAACTATTTGCTAATAAATAAGATGCAGTTTTGTAATAGTTACATTTACAATATTTATTTCTTATAATTTAAACAAACCAACAACAAACAAACACATACAAAGTCAAGATAGCATAAAAATGTATTGACAGAACATTAAAGCAACTTGAAAAATAAATTAAATGGAAATAGGAACAGAAACACTAATTAATGATGTAATAAATGTTCAAACTGCCGTCCACCTTACTGTTCAGATAAGTCAAGCGACCGCAGAAGAGAATTTCCGACACGAAGTTAGCATGAGTGGGGTGATAGACCTACATGGTTTAATAATTCTTTCACGTAAATCTTCCTGAGTTTCTACAGGAGTTTCGTAGATGTCATTTTTTATTTTATCCCACAAAAAGAAATATAATGGAGTCAAGTCGGCACTACGTAGAAACCAAGGATAAATTGCACCTCTTGCAATTAATCTGTTATGAAAAGTTTCGTCTTGGTAATTTCTTACAATTCTATGGTAGTGGCCAAGTTCTTCTTCATTTTCAAACCACGTACGCTGTCTAACATAAAGAGGAATGTCTGCTAAAAGTTGAAGCACGTCATTTTATAAAAAATGTAAATACATTTTCTCATTTAAAATGCCCTCACAGATGTGGAGACCAACGATAAAGTTCTCAACGATACCACACCACACATTTACAGTAAAATATCTTTGAAAGTGTGCTTGCCGAATCCAGTGTAGATTATCTTGTGAATAGAAATGGCATTTGGGTCTATTTACATACCTAATGTTACTAAACGTCGCTTCGTCAGAAAATAGAATATTTTTAAAAACAGTGAATCAGTAGTAACTTGGTTTCTTAAAAATTGGCATACATTCACTCGAAGTGGGATATCATCTTCAGTAAGGTGTCCTACTAATATGACGTGGTAAGGATGAAACCGGTTTTTAAAAAATTGAACTTTGGCTAAAGTCTACAGCCCTTGCAACTGCTCATTGGTTTATGTGGGGATTACCAGTTACTTGTTCGATGACTGCCGTTTTAGCTTCTACAGCTGTGACATGTCGTTGCCTCACCTTTGGCTTGGAAAACTGTCCATATTGCCGTAAATTTCTTTCCAAACGCCTAAAGGCATTATGTGATGGAAGGGGTTCATCCGGGTATCTTTGTGCATACCGCCGCCCCCTGCATTCTCCCAAAATCAACACCATATCGGTTTTCGCGCAGTTAGAATATATTGAAACTGATTGTTATTGCCACAAGAAACTAACCAAATCAACAACTTTGTACAGCATGTTGTTAAATATTTTAGGGACAGAATGTCTTCACACTTTTTGGTCGCTCCTTTTAATCAAATAATAATAAGCAGATACTCTAAATCGCTAGTGTTTAACCTTTTTCAAGCCACGTTTATTACTAAGATGCGATGTTTCCGCAACTCATTGGTCATTTTCTGATTGGAATAAGGATGTGACTTCCTAGACTAGACTAGACCCATCTAAAAGTGTCTCGCGACCCATAGTTTGAAGACCACTCGTCCAGATCGAAGTTTGCTGAATGCAAATTAAATCCAAAACCGTTCAATACACGCACCGACCAAATTTGCAAGCCCGTCGCCTGTTTACTTTCGCGCCTTGAGTGCCTCGTAAAATTTCTTCTGCAAGTTTGGAATTTGGCACGACAATAAATTATACAGACGCAGCGGCATTAAATCAATTATCTGCCGTTTCCCGAACGCAAATAAAACTGTCGCGTCCCGTTGTTGCTCCGCTCGCGCCAGAACCAAGATGGAAGTGTTTGCCGGAGCCAAAATTGCAATTTCGCCCTCATCATCTACATCAGCTGGGCCCGCTAATTTGAATATATCGGATGGAATTAAAAGGAAAGTAAGAAATTCAGACCGCAGACGGCTGTAATTAAGGCAGGGAGTGATCCCGCACGATCTTTCCTCATGATTCCTCCTCTACCGAAAAGTTTCCTTTTAGTGGTCTACAGTAACGAATTCAATTTTAGAAAAAAAATGGGTAACGATTGATTACGTGTAACCGCAAAAGATTGCAATGAACTGATAGTATTTAAGGATTTTCTATATTGTCTTAAGCGATTGAGTTATTTTAACAAAAAAATAGATATAAGTTCAGTATTATTTTAATGACAATGTTTCCATTTATTAATTAACGGCAAAAACAACACCTTTAAAGGGCATATTAACCCAATTTCACCTGAGTTTTTCTGCTGAAGTTAGTAATTAAGGCAGGTTCATGTATTTGAAACGATTACTGCGATTTTAATAACATTTTAAATATGGAAGTTTATATAGAAATTATGTATAACATAAGGTTTTATGAACAATCTGGAATGAAAAGCAGCCGTTTAGATATGCTCTTCTCTTTAGATTTTATTTGAAAATCCAAACTCCCGCGTATTTTATTCGAATTTTATTGGAAAAGCTTTTTGGGATGATCACCAGAAAAAAATAAGATTAGGAGAAAGTCATGCTCGTACCTCAATGGTAATCATTTTCCTACAAGAAATATCTGCAGCTCTGAAGATGATAATTTGGGAAAAATTGCAATAAAAAAATATGAACACTGGACAATTCGATTCCTCTATTTTCGACCCACATTGAACACTTTTTTAAAACTAAGAAGGAAAGGAAACTTAAGAAAGGCCAATTAGTTATAAAATATTGAGGAATTTTTAGATCTTATTGACAAGATGGTCAACAAACATTTTAAACTTTTAGATTATATAGAACTCAAGTGTTTGGAAACTAAGTGAAAAAAAGAGGCTAGAAATTACAGACGCAATGTCATGTTGTTAAAATAAAAATGGGCAGCAACTAATGAAGACATATGATTTCTGTTCCACAGACCACACTGTATAATGTAAACCTCGGGTAGTCGATCAGATTTTATACAATAACAAATTCCATCCTGTGTTGTTGTATTGGCAACTATAATAGTGGTATTGTATTTGAAAGAGCGAGATCTAGGACGCGGTTTTCTAAGCATATCCATGCACTTAGGCCACATTTCGCCCATTGTACACCCTAAATAAGAATTTTGCCTATCTGGGGTAATTTCAACTTCAGTAGTGATTTTTAACGTGTCACACATCGTAGTGGCACGACCTACGGCTTTGCTTCTTATCCGACAGAAGCCGCATTTTTAGTTTTTTCCCCGCTAGAAAAATCTCACCGACCTCGGTCAGGTTCGACCCCGCGTCCCTTGAATCTAATGGCAAAGGCGCTAGTTATTAGACCACCGAGGCCGGCACTATAATAGTTACGAATTGAGTTAAATGAGAAAAGTTGCCCATTTTCTTGCTGATTTAAAATACAATATGGCTTTTCAGGAAAAATTGAAAATACACAAATATTTTTATAATGATGAGATTTATTGATATCAAATTAGAGAACTCGGCAATAATCATTACTCACATCCAAAAAGGAGACAAGAAAATTTTGCTAAATCTAGATATAAAATATGGGTGCCACATTGAAAGGCAGGTATGATTTCAGAGCAAGCGCAATCCACAAATGCAAACCTTTTCATGCCTTTTCGTCAATTTTGCAGTTTCTTTTTTCTGCTGATGCTTTTTCTAAAGTTCGAATAAATTTAGATGCAATTTTTTTAATAATCCTTTAATATAAATGAATTATCTTTGTTTGTTATTTATAATCTGTAAATTATTTTTCCAATAATTAAATAGGCCCAGGCATAGAATATTAAAAGCTAGCTTCCCCAAACATTTAGAAAACTCTTCTTCTTAATCATCTTATGCGCAAAGAGAGTAGGTTCTCCTGACGATTTCCTATCACTCCTTCGCTCATTCTTTATATAATTTTCTGTCCCTAGTCTTCTTATATCTGGTAAGCTATTTCCCTTCTTCTATGCTATGTCTTCTATTTGCTCCTCTCATGTTAAGCTCTGTTCGTCCTTCTGTATTTTTGTTGTACTTTTATATCTGTAGTATTTGTGATATTCCGTTTTCTTCCATTTTGCAGTTGTGCCGATACCTATGCAGTTGTTTCTTCTCAAATCTTTTTTACTACTGGTTATACTTCCAATATCTTTCTAATTGTAGTGTTGGTAATTTTGTCCCGTCTACGATGTCCCACCGTTTTCCTTACTACATTTTTGTTGCTGTTATTGTTGATATTAATTTATCCGTAAGTACCCCATTTTCTACCGCATAAGTCTGCTGGTGTGCTGGTGCACCATCATGTGCAGCCACATCTGTTGACAAATCACCAATGGCACTTCTTCCAAGTATTCTGGCAATATTTCTTAGTTTTGTTCAAGTAACTGGGGCCGGTAAGACGACGTGGAGAAAGGTACGGCGCAAATAAACGATCGTCGAAAATACCAGCTCATATATTCAGGTAGATAATATCTGTAGTTTCTTATTAAAAGTTGCTCTATTTTGAATCTCCTGTAATTTGTAACACGTATTCATTAAAACCCTGTATATATACAATTTCGTTTTGTTACTTATTTCTCGTTTCCCAATTATTGTATTATTTATTTATGGTGTACTGTATTTGGTTCGCTTTGTTTATTCTGTTGGATAATCGGTATGTTACCTTGATGCCAGGTCATTTTGCTCCGTTCTTTTTTGCCCATTTTACTTTCCCGGTGTTATGCTGCCTGTTCCCGCAGCTTTCCTCCATCGTATTGTTGTTATTGTTGTTTTCATTTCTTCTGCAGTTATACTGGAGTTTACGTTTTCTACTCCTCCTTGTATGAACTTGTTCTATCCTCCAGTAGGTATTAATATTTTCAAACTTGAAAAATGAATACATTTTCTTTAATCTGTAGCTGTCATAGTGTACCCTGTAATACCCTGTAAATGCAGAAGTTGTATACGTCTACATGTTTAAGATAGTCCAAACATGGACCATTCCCGAAGAACACCCATGCTTGTCTATTGTCACTTTATCGCATAACTTCCATTCTCTTCCTTTACAACTTTTCCATTTTTGTCTGTTTTATTAGGTTCTCATGTATCGTAAATTTGACTATAGAAAATATCATGTTTAAAAGTGAGGTTATGTATACACTGCATCAATCTACGACATACTTTCACGCAACCAAAATTGAACATTTGCTACCTTCACCCCTCTTTTATTGAGCATAAGTAATGTACAATAAAAGGCAAGTGTTTCCCCAATTTATAAATATATTCAAATGAGAACCCTTTTGATGATAGTAAAAAGCAACAGACACTGATTAACGATACCATATGACTGTTATTGTCGACAGGAGATTTGTTTTCAACATCATTTACTAAAAACTAATCACTCAACACGGAAACAGTTTTGTCAAAATAAAAACTCCAATCCATCAAGCTAAATCAACAAATTGGAGATAAGCGACACTACAACAAAAAGCGAATCCGTGTATCGAATTCAGAAACAATTAATTTTTTATTGACTCTAATTTGCGCGCGTAACGACTCGCCGAGTTACGCGATTCTTCTCCATAGCAAAATTTATTATAATGACTAATTGGACTTGGAGAGAGAGAGCACTTTGATCAAATAAGCGCGCTCAGCCAATTAACACGGTTAATTAACCGTTAGTTGTGCATAATTTGGTTTCAAATTGACTCTCGGGTGCAGATAAATTACTTCGATGTGAACAAATGTTGACGCAAAATATTTCGTTCGGGAGGAAGAAAGAATATTAAATGGCGCGAGCGCCGTCCCGAAACGCCGCGAGAGGAGAGAGCGTGGGGTAATCCCCTTATTCGGCAGTCCAGCCAATTTGAACCTATTCATTCCAGATTATTTTTCGGTGTATAAAGCGGAGGGAGAGGAATGAATGAGAGATGAATATTAAAAGGCTTTATTGGGAATAATACATATTATTAGTCGAGCTTTTCAACCGGCAAGGATGCTGGGTTGCATTATTCATAATATACCGAGTTGTAACAGGGATATTTTGAGCCATGAAATTTTTCACATCTTTGAAATATGAACGAGGCGCTTCATTCGAACTTGCTACAAAATTTGATTTAGATCAAAGTATATCAAAGAGTACGATCAGAGTATTCATTTCCAAGGGATCAGTTATGTTAGGTTCTGACTAGCATAAGGTCAAAAATAGAAGATAAAACCATTGAAAATCTTCTTTATTAATATTACAGAAATACTATTACCAATCAGGTATAGTAGGAAAACGAACTCAACAAGAGCAGGAAACGCTAAAATGAAAGAAAGAAGAAGTGCGAAAGGAGTACATGTAACAAAAAGAAAACGGAATGGGACTGCAAATAGAAGAGGGAAACGAAAAGAGGGGATACTGATGAGAGCAAGAATAGGGAGATAGATAAAGAAAGAATACAGGGAGAAGAAGTATAAGAGGTAGTAGAAACATTGAGTTTAAAAAGCAAGAAGAGAGGATTCCAAATAGAAGATATTCGACAGAAGAGTAACTTAGACTATAAAAAGGCAAGGAAGGTAAAAGTAGGAGAGGCTAAAGAGAAGATGACAAAAGGTGAAGGAAAAAACAGAAAAAGAGAAAGTATAAGAGAGTATGATAATAAAAAACTGAGAATAGTATGAATATAAAAAAAATATGTTAAGCAAATACAAAATTAATAAGGGAAAATACAAAGGCAGTGAGAAGGCAAATGAGAGACACAGTTAGAAATGTAGCAGAAAGTACAGAAACTTGAAAGAAAAATGCAAAACAAAAGAAAGGAAAATAGTGATTACAGAAATAGAAAGTAAGGACGTTATAGGAGCAATGATAAATGGAGAAAAATCTAAGGTAAATGCGAGCAGGGAAAAATACGGAAGAATAGCTGGAAAAAATGTTAGAGAAGCAATAAATTGGGCGAAGGACGACTGCAATGAATTAAGGAATGCACAGAAGTGAAAATAAGAAAATAAAGAAGCAATGAGATAGGAATATAAGAAACAAAGATAACATGAAATAAAACAATGTAGAAGAGGAAAATAAAAAAATTAAATAAAACGAACTAAAACAACAAAAGCAAGGAGGAAAACGACATACGGTGAGACAACAATAATAAAATGGCATATTAAACGATAGAACTAAAAGAGAAAACGATTAATGAAAAAGGAGAAAGCAGAGAGAAAGGACGGAGAAAAGAAAAGGAGGTAAATGTAAAAATGTATGAATGGGGAAAGGTAAATAAATATGAAACCGAAGAAAAAACTGAAACATAATAGATAATAAGAGACATGGGAGAAGGACAAAATAACTAATTAAAAT
>JABXWE010025828.1:0-22849 GCA_014611495.1 Limonius californicus
GCTCGAATATTGGCACTTTCATTTGAATACATTTTGGTAAATATCCCCGTTATTTATCAACCGATTTTGAAAAGCTTTTTTTTTTGTTGTATTCAGCATAAAGAAAGCTATCAGATGAGGTATCATAAGGGGTACTTTGCTATTTGAAATTTTAAAGATGGAGTTGCTAGGGCTTAGGGGTTGAGGGGTGGGGGGTTGAAAATTACATCTCTAAATGACAATTTAAAAATAAAAATCGACGTGTCCGAGTATTTTTATGAAATATTTTTCTTAACGATTTTATAGAATTTATCCGTTACTTTTGGGAAGCACTGTATAAATAACTTCTGTATCTCAAACTTTACCAAAAAAAGAAAAACCAAAAATATTAATAGTAAGACAATTATAATAGAAGACATTCGAAAAGAATCCTCCGACAGCGCCCTCTACACTCCACAATATTCGGTAACGAATGAGAATGTTCGGTTTACCCTGAAGTGGCTGTGTATCAATTTTCAGCTTGATCCATCATTTTGTTTCTGAATTTGACCTTAGGACTTGTAGTTAAGCTATGCCCCTTTACGTCTAGAACACTTTGTATAGAGAAAGAATAAATTCCTATAATCAGATTGAATTTCAAAAATAAACCTAGAAACAAAATTTTCCAAATTTCAACCTTATTTAAGTTTCCATGGAAACTAACATTCTCTTAAAATACAAAAATGTGCCAAACGCAAAATGAATTGCAATAGTTCAGGCTTAAACATTTTTTCCTAATTCAGTATTGTTCAACAATTAATAATACTCCGTTGTACTGCTACTAGGCTAAGAAGAAATACAAAGACGTACAGAGCAAAAATAGCATTAATTTACTTTACATGATTTTATTATTGTATAACTAAGAGATTTTGTTTATGCAATTTTTACAAATGATATACATACCTACATATAACAAAATTTTGAAATTATTATTACGGAATACATTATACATTTAAAGCAGTGTTTTATGAAATTTCTTCAATTCAATAAACAAAGATTATTTAAGAAAGCCTTTTAACGCCTGAAGGTTAGGCAATTTTACCAACTCAGAAGCATGGAATTTAAAATTATATTGGAAGGACTAACATCTTGACTAAAATCATACATACGGTGATAGCTCACGTATTTTAACAATTTAAAATAAAAATATTAATTTGCATACACAGCTTGCATTCTATAATTAAATTTATAAATAACATATTTTTTCGAAGTATCATTATTCATTGGTTAACTCAACTCAACTCTACTATTAGAATCCAAGAAACGGGCTAGTTAAACTGCAAGAAAATTAGTAATTTGGGTTGCATAACCTATCAAATGGATTGCTGGCAATACTATGTATTTCTGAAAAATACCATTAAATCATTTATAGCACACTATCAGTGTGATACAGGTTAGACAAATTAATATACTTTTAGTACCAACCAAAATCAAAATGCGAGCATTGCAGAATTATAGGAACTAATCTATATCTGTAATTTGGGTTGCATATAATGCATTTTATAATACAATGAAATAATAACATGTAAACAAGTAAAAATGTAAATGACTGAAATTTCACTGAAAAAAATATACTCCGTCTACGAATTGCTTGAATAACACATTTTATTTTCTTATTTATATTCGGATTTTAAACAGATTTTTTAAATTCCGTTTTAGTCAAGTCAGAAAGAATGAGAAATAATTACATTCCAATGATTTCAGAAGCACGAAAGTGTAAACAGATCAGGTTAGATTTCGCCCCCTTGCTTTTTTAGACATAGTAGCAAGTTATTACAATTATTAAATGTAAATTATACAGAGAGAAGAAAAAGAAATCAACAAAAGAGTAAAACACTGGCAAGGAGTATTGATTGGCTGCTGTCATTTCTATCATATTATTAGATCTGCAACCCTCTTATTAAGTTCATGGTTGTGGTTTTTATGATCGCACTTGACAAGGGTTTCAATCAAAACAAGACCCTTTTTATTAACCTGAAGTTAATACCAGCCTTTCAATACCCGGCCATATTTTTTATATGTTTAAATTAATAATTATATTTCCACTTTTTATATTATTTTTATATTTTCGGAATCTAATAAGGCTGTAAATTCTCTACACTTCTTTATAGCATTTAAAAAATATGCATAAGCATATCCAAATCCTTTTTCCTTATACATGGTGATTGATTGGCTTGACGTGTTTGATCTGTTTAATATGGTATGCAACCCAAATGACTTCTAAACGGATTAACCTTTTATATCTATTTCTTTCAAACCTAATCATATCTATAACCCTCAAACGATATGTATGCACTATATAAACAGTGTTACATTTAGGTGTTGTTCAGTTTCTTGTAGTCTTCAACAAAAAAATTGACTATGTCGTAATTATCTTCTTCTTCTTCTTCTGTGTATAGGCCAATGGCCTGTTAATTACCTACAATGCAGTAGGTTCTATGAACCCTCTTTGCACATATGCCGGGCAGGAGGCTAGCCTAACCCGTCGAACAGAGAAGATTATTATCTTCAACGAAAACAAACAGTGGGGGTATTGTCCCTCTGTGTTGTTAAATGTGTGGGGTTTTTAGTCAATGGTGTATTATATTAGCTCTAATAAAAATGTTGATCGGCTGACCTAAATATGGCAAAATATTCCAATAATACTTTATTAGAGAAAACAATATTATATACAAGTATGGAGTCAGTAAAAGTAAATGAAAATAGAAAAAAAGTTAATGAACAATAGTACAAAAAGCATATAAAAATAAAAGAAAATAATATCATATTTAGAATATTATTAATGAGATGCTTGTGCTTGAAGTTTGGATATAATTCGTAAATCTCAGCGTTCTGATATATTTAATTTACTTTTTCATGGAATTACATCTCTTGTTTAAAATGTTTAGCTAAATATATAATATTACCATAAGTTTGCGTTGAATAAACTGCAATAAACTGCAAAATTAGTTTAACCTACTTATTGTCTCTCGTTACTAACATGAAAAACAGAGTTGTTATTTGGGTTGCATATCCTATTAGGCGCATGATATATACTCGATCAGCCCGTATATACCAAATTAATATAATTTTTAAAAATAAACAGGAAATTTTTAGTTTAATTTGAAAACTTCGTAGTTTAAAGTAGGCGATCTAAGTTTCTGAAACCACATCCAATAAACCTTCCATTGGTCTCTGTTTCTGTTCGATATTGCTTCCACATTAAAGCGTCTCGGGTCTTAGCTCCCGCACTAGGTTTAATCTAAATTTTCGGGCCCTAATCTTTCCGCAGTATCAATCATTCAGGCAGCTGGAATCACTGGTTATCTGTTAAGGTAAGTTAAAGTTAATCGAAATATCTCGTGGCCTCCTTTTGGGCCTCAACATCCGCAAACTGAGTTATTTAAATGTAAATATATCCCTCGTCTCGGCGGTTTCCCCCGTTTGCACCTGAATTCACATTTTACAACTTATCAACGCAATAAATCTAATGGAAATCGATAAATAATAAACGCTGTCTACTTCGCTATTGGGTGGTTTTAAATTATCTGTGAACGTGATGTGAGATACTTTTGAACCATATGAAAAAATGTAGGAATCTCGCATTTTCACATAAAAATGTATCGGAATTCTCTCTATCCGAATACAGTTTGGAAATGAAGGTTTACGTTTTGATCTCACTTTATTAAACTACTGAATATTACGTATAATTGTATGGAACTATGGTTGATTTCTTCATTTCAAGATATTATCAGAGTTCCTTTGTAGCTTATCATTACTATTAATATCACTCATCCACATACCACAGACAATTCAATTGCTCATTTATATCCCTTATATTGTTGATAACATTTCAAAAAAGCAGAGTTTCTAAGTTGAATCCCTGTGGAACCCCAGATGAAGGAGGAAATATATCTGTACGATACATTGTTGTTATACATGCCATTTACGCCGATTCACAATAACGCTGCGCCCTTGCTTGTTACGTGTTTTGTGTCTACGGACGCTGGCGCGTTACCAGTATTTATCGCACTGCTGCAACGTAAATGCATCAAACAAAGTTTTGTTAGTGAAATCTATTTAATTTTAATATTTAAACTGAGAAAAAACCATTTCTAATAAGAGAATCCCATTAAAGTTACCTGAACTTGGTGCTAAAAAGCATGTACAGAATCGCGCGTAAAAAGAAGATATATAGATGATTTGACGCATAGAAGATGGCTAGACACGTCCTAATGCATGTAGAAGTATGGATTTACCTCCATCGATTATGACTACCATTATGAAAAATGATTCATTTTACGCCGATTTGGTGTATGCCGACGGAGCTACGGCGTAAACCGAGGTCTATACCCACTAAATTTGCCTAAACAACGAAAAAAAAATACTATGAACCGTTACTTACCGTCTACTACATATAAATATTGCAGACTGGGTAAATAAAACATTAAAATACTTACTTACTACTAATGGGAAAGCAACTCTTACGTATTCAAATAATTTCTAAGATAAAGCAATTTTCAAAAACTAGTAATAATAGGCAATGGTGTCAATAGGCAGTGGACAAATAAGTATGATCTCAAGCACACCAAATTAAGGGTTCAGTTGGAGAATTCTATTATTAATGAATTAACATCTCAATTTTTTATATAGAAATGTAATAATTTACTTTTCCAAATGGATACAAAATTTTAAATTTAGGTGTTACAATACTACTTATTCATTATCCAACAAAAAACATATACAGATAGCCCTCGATTTACGCCGCAGTTCTGTTCCTCAATCAGCTATCGTATACCGAATCGGCGTAAAATGAATCCATTTACAATGGGAGTAGTATAGTTAGGTTCCACGCCTCCGTAAAATACGCATAAATTTACTCCTACAAAAACTTAATTGTGTTGGATTTATTGCCGTAGATCATTTTATATTATCGGCATTTTTTATAATGGTAGCCAAAGTCCATGGAAGTTAATTCATACTTTTGCAGACATTACGACGTGTCTGCCTATCTGTTCGAATCAGCTGTAGGTTCTTTTCAAACGTGATTGATCTACGTCCTTTTTCAACACCATGTTCAGCTTACTTCCCTGCACTTCTATTACTAGACATGCTTTTCAAATTTCTTCTTTCAGCTCATAAAATTCAGCAGATTTCACTAACAAAACTGGGTTTAATTCACTTATGTTGTAGCAGAGCGTTAAATAATGGCAGCTCGCCAACATCCACAGACACAACGCAAGCGCACAGCGTTCTTGTAAATCGGCGTAAATGGAAGCGTCCCAATTCGGGGGCTACCAGTGAATATCCAACTAAAAGCTAAACATTTCTAAAACATGCAATAACGTATAAAATAACTAAGGAATAAATATTTTCCTAAGACTGATCTTCGATTATAGTAATCTACCAAGCAATTTTTTAAATATACGAGGCATGTCTAAAAACTAATGAGAGCCAGCTACTGGATCAAAAACTGGCAATACTGTAGCCACGACTCCGTCAGCAACCGAAACTTTCATTACTACTTGATATTGAGCGCTAGACAGAAACTTTTATAAGTGTGGGTAGTAGTGACGCGTTACAAAAATGCTACAACGAGCAGCGTTACGCGATCAAACTTTGCTTCAAAGTTAACGAAAACACAACAAAACTTATGAAAAATTAAAACGAGCTTACGGAGAATATGCTCTATCAAGGGCAGGGTTTTTAGATGGTATAGAACATTTTTGGATGGTCGTGAGTGTCTGGAAGACGAACCTCGTTCTGGAGACCTCGCACGTTAAAAATTGATGAAAGTGTGACCAAAATAAAGGCCATCGTGCCACCAAACGTTTACGACATTTTGACAGATGGATTTGTCATGCGCATAATTTGTGCAGATCTGGTTCCAAAACAATCTCACCAACGAACAAAAGGAAAACCGAGAGAATGTGTGCCTTTACGTTCTTGAGTCCATCTGACTTCTTTCTTTTTCCCAACCTCAAATTCCACCTAAAAGATCATTTGGAACTGTAGATCCAAAAAGTAGTGATGAACCAGTTGAAGGCACTTTCTGTTGAACACTTACAGCAATGCTACCGCGAGTGGAAAGAACTACTTTGAAGGAGATACTGTTGTTTTGTAGTTCAGTTATTCATCTTCATCACCATCATCACAATCGTGATCCTCATTTATACCGCTTGCGTAGTGTCGAGGTGGTGTGAGGCAAAGCTAAGTTAGTCTGTGCTATCCACAACCACAACGAAATTCTAATACGAATGAATAAACAGAGAGAACTAATGAACACCGTTAAAAAAAGAAAAACAAAATACATAGGGCATGTGATGAGGGGCGAACGATACGAGTTACTGAGCCTTATCATAGAGGGAAAAATACAGGGACGACGATCAGTAGGAAGACGCCAAAACTCTTGGTTAAAAGATCTGAGAAGATGGTTCGGATGATCATCCGCAGAGCGGAGCTGCACTTTCTAAAACCGCACTAGCCTTTTGGATCGTCAACCTTCGACAGGAGACGGCGACTTAAGAAGAAGAATCCACAACAGGGCCTGACTCTGCTTGTTAACATGTTGGCGCGGAACCGTGCTTGGCTTGCCTGGTGTGCGAATGTTTTTGTTTATAGTTGTTTCTCCTCTAGCGACCGTAATAGGAGGGGTAAAATTAATTTAATTCCCTATAGCAAATGGAGAGCGGGACCCAGTACCGACTACCCAGGGAATTAGAAAAACTTCCAAACCCTGGAATGATTCAAACCTGAAAGCGTTCGGACTAGTACATCCAAAGCCTGGCAGTCTTACCATTGAGCCATCTCAGCTTTTATTTCAGTATTTTATTATAAAAATTATAGGACCAATCTGATTACTTTTTGACACACCTCGTAGATTAAAATAAATGAATAGCAGAAAAATCAGAACATACAATTCGTCGGCACTAAGTATTTAACACACAGCATCCAAGCAACAATTTTAGGTTTAGGAGTAAGTTTAGATGTCGCATAGTTAGCTTGTTGTTAACTTGGATTAAGAACTAATTAGTTCTATAAAGTTACCCAAAAATGTCCATTAATTTTATCTAATAATGTGAATGTCTACGCCAAATGTAGCAAAACCATATAAGTAGAGGCTAATTGAGGGTACGGGAATTTAAACTTGATGCCAGAACGTGTAGAGATAGTGACTTTATTAAATTCATCTTGGAGAGTTTAAAGTCTGTATTTTGTTTAAAAACTGTTGCTTAATTTTATTTATAAAATCAAATCAACTTTTATTTTTAGAAATTAGCTTTAAAAGTTTACAACTTCATCTCTCTACAAAGAAAGGAAGGCACATTTAAAAACATTCCCAGCAGCACGAGACAAGCTATTCTTGAAGCAAACTAATTTATTTTATTCATTTTTTATTAGCAGTAACACCTAGTAATTAATTAAATGTAAATTTTCCAGTTTTTAGTACACCTAAATCTAGGTTACTTTTGGATACGCAGAAAAGTTCAAAAGTTCAAACAGAAGTTGTTAAGCAAGCAAAAGATTTAATTCAGCTGTCTTATTAAATAGAATATGAGGAATTCATATAACTAAACAAAGTGATGTTATTTTAAACTGAAAAACTATTACTATTTTATATACAAAATACTAAAATATACTTTCATCAACAAAATCTAACATGAAAGTTACTTTGGATATACAGTGCACGCCGCTTATTGGAATCACAGATAACGTTATCATTCCAGTATTGTTGACACATAGAAAAAACATGGTTTATAGTAATCATTAGACTTCGGTTTGTTTCAATTTTTTCTTAGAGTTGGTTTCGTCCACGTGCAATAATCTGGTTTCCGTGCATATTTGTTTGTTTGTATTTTCAAGCTCGAGTGGTAGTGGACCTCTCTCTTTCTCTTTCTCTGGTAACTTAACAACCTGCAGGTTGGTTGGCAGCAGCTAACTGAGTTTTATTCTAACCCTTTGCAATGGCTGGCGCAAAATTTGAGACGCGATCTTACCTTGAAGGAACAGGAACATTCTAAAACAGTGTAACAAGTTTGTCGGAAATAAGCCAGCGAAATGCAATAGTCGGTACAATTAAACAGTCCGTTAATGCACCAGAAAGTCATGATTAAACTGGCAGAATGAAGAAACGAAAAAGGAAAAGAAGATTTTGTTGCAACGGAAGAATGGTATTACCGTTTATTATTATCAATCGATTATTATTATCATCAAACACCCCGAGTCCCGATGTGATGACAGTAAGCGGCGGGCACTGTATTAATTAATTTATAAACAGCTAACAAAACCTAATTATAATATATTCATAGAATGCCTGGCAAACAAAAAACTTTAAACACGTCATCTTGCTTTTGCTAATAGTCACGTTTGATAACAACAGTATGTTTGGCACTTCCATGTAGGATTTTTGAGTTCGGATATGATGTACCCGATTGTTATTAAGTGAAATCAAAATATCGTATGTTTTTTAACTTCACGTCAAAGCAGGCACTGATAAATTAATTGTGAACGTAACACACATCAGCTGTTTCAACCTAACCTCACTTTTTGCGTTTGTGCCATTTGTGGTTGTTTTCTTGGATTTTTTAGCTTTTTGTGGATTTTACGTTGCAGTTTGAAAAATCAGTCTTTTTCAAGACTAATTTCTGTATTTCCTTGTGAAATACGTAAGTACAGTGCAGTTTAACATTTTAATAATTTTAACTGAAACAGAATATTTCTTTACAGAACATCAATTTAACTGTGTGTAATTTCTACATGTCGGTTGTTTGTGTTTGGTAACGTAACCTCTTCAAATAAGATGATTTTGCTACACGAACATAAAATTGTCTCAACAAGTTCAGTTGTCAGTTAGCACCTGCCACAAAATATTAAACTTGTATCCCTACCGTTTTCAGTCTGCACAACAATTACACGAAGCTGATTATCCTCAGCGTGTCGAATATTGTCAGTGGTTCCTGAATATCCTCAATGGCGACTTATTAGAGAAAACTTTTATCACGGACGAGGCCTGGTTTTATTTAGATGGATACATTAATTCACAAAACACGCGGATATGGAGTTCGAAGAGGCCTATTTTACAGTAGACACACCTCTTCATTCTCAAGAAACAGATGTGGGCGGCCATTTCAAGGCGTAGAATAGTTGGACCATACTGTTTTGAAAGTAAAAGTAAGACAAAACAGTTTATTTCTTGAAAAATCAACGAAGATTTGTTTTCAGGCATTTTGATTGCACGAAGGTATCGAGAAGATATTTTACGGACCTTTTTCGAAGAGCTGCATGACGATGAACTAAGATTTGGTTTTTTCAAACAAGACGGGGCCACTGCATTCACAACACATGATACCTTAAATATGGTAAGAGAATTTATCGACAGACAGATTATTAGTCGAAACACATCAATACTGTATTGTACCAAATCCTGCGACCTCACGCCATGCCATTTCTCTCTTTCCACGATTGTTTTATGTCCAAAATTAACTGTTGCGCCACAAAAAACATGGTAAGCTTTTGCTGCTCCAAAATTGGTCTCTCTCGCTTTCTCTTTCATTCCTGTCCCCCAACTCTCCCTTCTCCGCCCCCTATTAAGATAAACGGAAAAGGAATAGAAATTCTTTTTTGGAGATTTTGGGGACTTTCTCGCTTATATAGAAAAAATGTATTATGCTTGCTTTTGTGACGTTATGGAGCTATGAAAGTCCTACAAAACAATTTTTGAGTTATTAAGCAAATTCATGTTGGTTTAGAGTTTTGATAATTTCCACTTTAATTGATGTAGTGAAAATAATGTAGCGGGTATACTCGTTTTGAATCTGTAAGGTTCCAAAAAATCAGTATCCGTCCGGGTGAAATTTTCCAACCAAACCAACTAAAATATTGAATTTAAAACAAAAAATGTGTACTCTAAACTAATAAGGTTTATGGTGTTTCCATTTTCAAAAAAACCTGTATTGAATATATGGGACAGTCAGGGCGAAGTCTTCCTGCATTTTGTACATACATAGGTATAGGCGAATCTTGCCTCTAAAAAATGCAAAAATTTAAGAAAATTTTGTTTTGGTTGTGTTTGCAGTAAAATATATAAATTATGCATTAATTATCAAAGTTCTCCAATAAGTTACAACCATTTCTGAGAGTACAAAATTTGTTTAATTTACTTCTTCTTCTTCTACTTCTTAGAGTGCTTTATCTCTTACGAGATGTAACAATATTCAATTACAATCAATCAATTATGTATTCCCCTTTATTATTCACTACTACCTTCCAGTGATTTGGCAATTTCCAGATTCCATGTTGGAGAAAAGCCTATTCGATTCAAGAAAAGCAATCGTTAACTGTAACTCCAGATCATTTGAAACCGAAGTGACAATCAGACGGAGAGACGTCTGAGGAGCACGGCGGATGCTGAAAAACCTCAAAATCGAGCTTCTGAATAACCACATTTGTGAGATTTCCGACGTGGCCACCAAGTGCACAAGTTGTTGCTAGTAGACGTCAGCTGCGATCGTCTGATTCCCATCAAGCAGCTCCCAGTGAATTATTCCCTCCACTCCCTACTAAACTCGGAACATCTTCCGATGATGGAGATTTTACTTGACCCGCAAACATCTCACCCTTCTCGCTACTTTACCTAAAGATACCATTTTTCATCGCCTGTCACATCAAAGAGAGAAATGGTCGATCTTGGACGACGACAAGGCGCTGTGGAGCAAGCAAAAAAGTGCATGCAATAATACGTTGATTTTTGTTGTTCTGATTAAGCTCATACGGAACCCATGCACCGAGCTTTTGGACTTTTTGTATTACATTGAGGTGATTGTGCACTATCTGAAGCGCACAGTCGAGTTACACAACCAATTCCGGCGTTGTTCGGTGGTTGTTCTCCTGCAGGAGAATTTCTAAGTGGTCTTCATCAAAATCTACTTGGCGTGCAGACCGAGGGCTATCACACTTGAAGCCAGTAAACCATTCTCGGGCTGTCCTATCAGCACTAAAACTTTCTACGTAGACACTAATATTTTAAGTGGTACGCGTAGCACTGCAACCACGATTAAACTCATAGGAAATATCAAAGATGTTCATTTTTGTCGAGGTGCAGCTACATAAATTTGGGTATGAATATATATTTCAAATATAGGAAAATCATACACTGAATGGTGATTCTGACAGGAGAAAATAAAATCTACAAACTGGTATCACATTCAGCGGCAGACAGTGGTGGAACCCAGTGGGGGGGGGGGGGTAAGAGGCCCTAGCATCCCCCATAGAAAAAAGATAAAAAGACTTCGTCTAAAATAATGTATAACCTAAAAATGACCTCTTAATTGCCTTAAATTTGTTCGTGAAATCCCAGATTTTCCTTTTAAAGATATTTACGATGCAGTATGTATAAAAGTCAATAAACTTAATATTGACATTAGAAGCCAACGATTGGATCAAAACAAACATAAAGGTTCAATGTTCTAACCGATTATGTAGAAGAGTATTTCAGGAGAACTGTTTTCATTGCATTTAGTGACCAAATATTGCCGCAACTTCATAAATGTTTCACTGGGCACCGCAACATCTTCGAATATTTCTTATTATTCTACCAAATGGAAAATATACTCCAATAGCAAGCGCAATGGAAGATTTTCGCCAGCTCTGTGAATGTTATGCCCGTGATTTGTCTTCTACAAGTTCAGCAATTTGAGTGGCTTGTACGATCACCTGACTTAACGCTACGTTAGATTTTTTTCTATGGGGTCATGTAATACCGGGAGTTTACATTAATAGCAGTAGCTTCATTTTTGAAGAAATAATTTTCCACAACAAAGCTGATGGTTTCTACAATGTGAGTAAACTAAAAGGAAATTCGAGGATAAGATCTTTATGGTAAACATTAAAAATTAATAAAACCAGCGACAGTACCTACCAAATATCCATATTTAAAGTTTCATAACGGCCAATGCGTAACTAAAAACTGAAGGAATAAATATGACAATTTGTTTCAGTTCCAATAAGGTAAGATTTACCGTTGCTGGTACTTTAATATACAATTATCTGTAATACGAATATTTTAATTATTTTAAACTGTAAGCAGTTATAAAGATATCTTTACCAACTCTGTCATAATATTGCATAGTTTATCGTACTGCGGCTTTAAAGGAGTAATAAAGCACATAAAATCCCCTTAAAGTTATGCAACCTGTCCGCTGTGTCTTTTTCGCTTGCCTATAGCGGTCGTGGGCTAGAGGTTAGCGGGTTAGACATCTACCCTGAAGGTCCTGAGTTCAATTCCTATTACCGGAACACCCGATTTTTAACGGCCGTTCTCGCTCGTAAGGCAATGGTAAACCAGCGAGGTATTCTGTCTAGTAAATCTTCTCTGGAGTACAAGTGATTACACTTCCCGTGGTTCGAAGCACACGTTAAGCTGTAGGTCTTCTAAGTCTGTGGTACTTTAAACGGGCAACACAGGCATAGGAGAGAAGGTCTACTGACTAGTGCTTCTAAGGTAAATATATCGTTTCTTGATATGTAAAATTACAATTACAGGACTACGAGTATTCGCATAAAGTAATAAAATCCTGAGTTTATATTAGTAGGTCAAACAATTAAAGACGATTTAAAGAGTCGGATTCGTTGTAACGGTTTTCACGCCTAATGGAAGGCAACCCTTTGTACATTTAATACATTTCGAAGGTTACTCTCCGTTATACGGCGCAACAAATTAGAGTTCTGGATGTTGAGGGGGGAATAAAAATCTTAACGACAGTTTCGGAATATAGGACAGTCTAGTTTTGCGATCTGGCCGGATAATTAGGTGTGTAGTGAACAAAATTTTTGGTAAATCGTTTATTGATTTGAAAGTTAGTTCCGATCTGGGAGTCACTACATCGGAGTCTATGCCAGTTTCCATCTACTGGTGAGATATTTATTGACAAAAAAATTTTGTCCTGTCTTAATTTCCTGAACTTTAATCCTAATATCAGACGAATTAATTTAGGCAAAAGTCGCGCGGTTGGATAACCCGTAATTAAAATCCAAAAGATTCTACGTTCCACCATTTGGCCCAATTGATAAGCAGCCTTCGGCGAGTTACCTTGGGACAGTTGTTTGTCATAGCAGGCACGTCTGGAGCCGGTGGTAAAGAATCTGCAGTACAGTTGCAGCGATAGTCGTTTCTATTTTAAAAGGGAAGTGAAACAAAATTTATTTATACTTTAATTTTTATAACCTGGCCGTTGTTATTTACAATTCCATTGCCTACGATTAAGAATTAATTTATTCACTGATTTTGTGTCATTGAATTGTACTATTGGGATTTAGTTGGGGATATGTGTAGATAATAAGTACAATTGTAATATTCAATTTACTGGGGGAAACAATTTTACGTACCCCATATATATAGGGTGATCCGATAGTGGGATGGTATTGCGTTTAAAGATTTCACAGCTTTCATTGTTTTATGATCACGCATTAGTCCGATCCGCGGAGGCCTCCTAAGACGAATTGTGCGCTAAAATTAATATTATTTTGTTTTGGTAAGCGCAATAATTGTCCTTAAGATTGTTTGAGTCTCGCCCATTTTAATTTAGTATTTGGATTCCGTGAACGTAAAATTGGGACTGCTAATTTTCAATGTTTTGTTTTGTATCGAAGAATTATAATTGTGGGGTTGTGTTAATTATTAATTAAATGAGGTTTTGGTTGCAACTTGTCTTTTCTTTTACGACGAAATATCTAGAACTAAGTCTACGTAAAGGACAGATAGGAGATATAAAGGTAGGTGATTATCTATCTTGGGGTCCAACTTCCCATTTACCACCTCGGACGATGTTAGTAAATTATAAGTCGGTGGCGCCTTAAATTAATTGTTGGAACCTACTCCTTCTTCGATTGGGTTTCCGGGATACTAACATCTGTCAAATTTGTTAATTTTCTACCTAAGCAGTGGCGTAGTTGCGAGGTTGTTTGTGTAATACAACCCATACTTTTGTATTTAGGACAGAACAAAGGCGTTACATCGTTGAGAAATGAACATATCAGCTCGAAAATTATTGAGCTTGCGATACGAAGTATTAATAATTATAATAATAATTAATATCCACTGGTTACAATTTGGTGGACAATTTGAACATTTCCATTAGGCAATTTATTCATAATGTTCTTATTTTCATTAAAAATAAATTCTGAATTTTTTATATGTATTTCTCAAAAAAGTTGTGCTGAATTTTATCACCACGCTGCATACACAGAGAATTTAATGTAACCACGACTGAAGTAATTTAAGAGCTCCGTAAAAAGAAAAGAAAATTGGATTTTATTCTTTAAATAAATTTGTACACCTAAGCAATTTGTGCAACTTACATTAAAAAAAATTTTTCGGTACTACTCGGCTACCCCCAAAATTAAATACTGCGTACGCCACTGGTCGCAGATATTGGAACAAATGATACCTTAGTAAACAACGGTACCAATATTTTCACCTACATTTGAAATATAGAAATAAATATGGCTGGCCATCTAGTTCAAAATCAGAAGCTAGTATCATTTCTGGTTATACCAGAAGTGATGTAAACTTCTTGTAAGGATATTTATGTCAACTTTGCCCGCAACGTTGCTTCAATAATTGTACTAGCGTAAACTACGGAATAAATTATTTTTCCATTAATTTAAACAAACCTATGTAGATATTATTAGAAGTATGAGAAAGGCAAAGTGTTTTGCTCTTTTTTATATTAAGCTTACTGAGAATAGAAATAGAGACTTCTGCGCCGAAGGTCCTGGATTCAATTCCCAGTACCGCAACATCGGATTTTTAACGGCCGTTTTCCCTCGCAATGCAATGGCAAACCAGTGAGGTATTCTGCCTAGTAAATTTTCTCTGGAGTAGAAGTGTTTACACTTACCGTGGTTAAGAACCCACGTTAAGCTGTAGGTCTTCTATGTCTATGGCACTCTAAACGGACAACACGGAGATAGGAGAGAAGATCGCTACATCTTGTAAAAGATAGAGCACTCGAAGAAGAAGCAGAATAGAAATGTACTGATTTTGCTAGATGAGTCTTCGATAAACTGGAGTCCTTTCAAAACCGAAACACCAACATTTAAAAGGCGACAATCCCACTAACTCTGAAATATACATGGGAATGCCTGTTGTAATTCCCGTCCATATTTAGCAGCACTTGGAGGTACAATATTCCAACTTATTAGCGAATTCCACATTTGAATATATATTATTGATACAATCAGGAACACACTATTTCGTTAAGGGATCAAAAGAATTAATTGAACAGAATTGACGTTTTTATTTGGGCAATTGCTGGAGCTAGACAGTCGTTTGTGTAAATATGAAAATTTTTAAAAAATTCAGTTTTTGTGTTTAAATACCTTGTTTTGTTGTTTGCATGCCGTACAAAGAAACGAACGCATTAGTAAAGCCTGAATAATCATCGGTTGCTGCCTACGTTCTCAGTATTTTGCAAACCACCAAAGGAATATTGGAAGAATCTAAAGAAAGTTGTTAGCACTGAAAGCTTCTATTTTCTAACCATTTAGGTTTAAAAACGCCAATTATCTACATAAGCGTGTATTTACAAACGAGGAGAAACTGGGAAAGTACCTACGCTGGTTTTTACTGAAGTGTTTACTCGGTAACGATAACACAATTATTCGGTCATTAACGGGGAATGCATCAAGTACACGGTGTGTGACTTGAATGATGTAGCTGCACTATTGTATCACTTAGTAAAGAGACCACTTCCGCTTTATTTGCTTCCATAAATGCCGTCCATTGTCGTAGCTATTTGTTTACTTCACGCTTGGTCATCGTAACTGTGACGAAACCGATCTGAAGATACTGATTGGATACAGAAGTAAGATGTGATCGCTTTTATAATTGATTTTCGAAAATTACATTGAAATATTTCCTGTCCGATTTGAGTAACGCCAAATTAATTGTTTGTTGTGCTGTCAAAAGGCCGCTAATTTGATCAATCAATATTTATTCAATTTGCTAATGGATAGAGTACGTTGTTTAACAAACAAACACCAAATGAAGTGGAAAGTGAAATAGCTGATGAATGAATAGTTTTTTTGCCCCAGGTATGTTATTAAAGGTCGACATATTTGCAACAATATACACTTAGACCATTCTCTAAGAATATGTTTTAGAAAGTTTTGAATTATTTTCAATTTACTGATTTATGATTGCATGACAATAAAACTGTAATATTATAGCAAAAGGTTTTACACATCATAACTTAATAGAACCATTTAACAATCAATTACAACAACAACAGACGAGTTTTATTTGTTATTAATAAAATTTTATATCAGAAATCAGAATCCCCGTAAGACATCAGTTTCATGACTTACTTTCTCAACAAACGTATAATCTTTGGGACCGTTTTAAAAATTATAGGAGTTCAATTGATTAGAAAGTTAATATCGAATAATATTTGGATCACCCTCATATACATGCGATTATTGGAATAAATATCGCATTGTACCGATAAAATTATTCGAATCAACATCAAACTACACAAATAATTACCGAATTACTAAAATAAATATCGAATTATTCCAATAATCTTATTGTTCGAATACCTAAGAATATATTCCAAATTAATTCAATAGCTATCGAATCGTTGAATTATTGGAATACGTACAGAATTCGTCGAATGGCTATCGATGTAATTGAATGACTCTCACATTATTCGAATAATTACAGAATTATTTAAATTACAGTTGGATTCTTAATGGATGTCGAAGTATTCGAATAATCGTCAAAGATGAAGTTAATGCCTGCCAGTCTACCATGGAATTCGATAACAGACAGCTTAAATCGAATAACAATTGAATTTCCCTAATAAATTAGAAATTATTCCACTAAATATCAAATTGTATCAATAATTACAATATTTATGAGTAAGTACTATGCCGTAGGCTAGAGGTTAGCGCGTTAGACTTCTACGCTGAGGGTCCTGGGTTCAATTCCCAGTACCGGAACATCGGCTTTTAAAAAAAAACGGCCGTTCTCCCTCGCAAGGCAATAGCAAACCAGCGAGGTATTCTGCCTAGTAAATCTTCTCTGGAGCAGAAGTGTTTACACTTCCCGTGGTTCGGAACCCACGTTAAGCTGTAGGTCCTCTATGTCTGTGGCACTCTAAACGCGCAACACAGGCATATGAGAGAAGATCGCTACGTCTCGTAAGAGACAAAGCACCCTAAGAAGAAGACTATGATATTCAGATAACAACCAAATTGTTAAAATAAATATCCAATTATGTAAATAGCCGAAATATTGGAACAACTATCGCATTATTTGAATACAGTTGCAAGAAATATTGAATTATAGCAATAATCGTAGAATTATTCGAATATGGGTTGATTTATTCAAACACTACGGAATTACTAGAAGAACTGCCGTACTAGTTAAGTTACTGTCAATCAATTACAGTAACAATCGAATTAGTCGAATAACTCACATTATATTATAGACATCGAAATATTCGAACAATTATCAAATTTGAAATTAATGCCTTTAGATCCACCACAGAATTCGATAACCAAATCTGATATAGTATAACAATCGCATTTCCCTAATAGATATGAAATTATTCCACTGAATATTGAAATGTATCAAAAATTACCATATTTTTGAGTAATTGCTACGTTATTCAAAGAACAACCAAATTATTAAAATAAATATCCAATTATATAAACAACGGCCGAAATGTTAGAACAACTATCGCACTGATTGAATTTATTGCAAGAACTATCGAATTATAGTAATAACTGTCGAATTATTAGAATATACGTTGAATTATTCAAACACTACGGTATTACTACAAGAACTATCGTACTAGTTAAGTTACTGTCAGTCAATTACAGTAACAATCGAATTAGTCGAATAATTTACATTATCCGAATAATTATAAAAATATTAAAATCACTGTTGGATTCTTGGCATAGATATCGAAGCATTCAACCAATTGTCAAATTTAATATGAATGTCTTCAGATTCACCACAGCATTCGATAACATAAGCTGTCACTCAATTACAGTAACAATCGACTTAGTCGATTAACTAACAGTATCCGAATAATTACAGAACATCACTGTTGGATTCTTAGCATAGATATGGAAATATTCGAACAATTGTCAAATTTGAAATGAATGTTTTTAGATTCACCACAGAATTCGATAACAGAAGATGATATCATATAACAACTGAATTACTCTAATAAATTTGAAATTATTCGATAACATGTCGCGTTATACTAATAACTATTGTATTTTTGAGTAGGCACTAAGTTATTCAAATAGCCAAATTATTTTTAAAAATGTCCTGTTGCGTGAATAGCGGGCGAATAATTGGAACAATTAACGCTTTATTCGAGTAACTACGGAATAATTGCAATATCTAACAAATTATAGCAATAACTGTCAAACAATTAGAATAATTATGGCATTATTACAAACACTGTGGTATTACTACAATAAGTTAATGATATTGCAAACAATGCGAATAACTACAGAACTAGTCGAACAACTATCGGATTAGCTGAATATATATATCGCATTAATCGCATAATTATGAAATTATTGAAATCACTGCGAACTTTTTGGAATATCCAATTTGGAAAATCTAATTTTTCTAGTAACTGTCAAACTATGATATATACCGAATTTAATAGATGCAGCACACATTTCGATATCAAAAAGCTAAGATCGAATTATAGCAATAACTATTTTATTGCCTGAGTATCCACGAAGTTATTCAAATAGCAAATAGTTAAAATATATGTCCTTTTGAGTATGTAAATAACGGTCGAGCTGTTAGAACAACTACAATATTATTCAAATAACTTTTGCAATAATTAATGAATTATGGCAATAACTGTCAAAAATTAGATTATCTATAGAATTAGACAAATAACTATCGAATTAGTTGAATAACTACCACACTATTTGGGTAACTATGGATTTATGCCAACCGCTGCTAAATGTTTGTAACAATCATCATATGATTCTAATAACTGTCAAATTCAGAGCTATGGCATTTGCCTAATAACTATAGATACAGCAAATAATTCCATATCGGAAAGCTGATACCAAATAACAATATTACCCTAATAAACATTAATTATTCGAACGCATATCGAATTATACCAAAAAAAACATATTATTTAAGTAATCACTAAGTATATAAATATTTGCCAAATAGTTAAAATAACGTTCAATTATTTGAATAATATTCATGTCGATAGAACAACTACGGCGTTATTCAAAAAATAACGAAATTATTATAACAACTAACGAATTATGGTAATAACTGTTAAACTATTAGGATAACTATTGAATTAATCGAAGACTCGGAATTAATACAATAACTAACGAATTATTATAATAATTGCCAAATTGTTAGAATAACAATAGCATTAGTCGAATAACTATCGATTTGATTGGATTACTATCTCGCAAATTATTAAAACAAGTGTTCAGTTATCTGAATAATAGGAAATTGTTGGAACAAGTACAATACTACGAGATTATTGTAATAATTATCAAATTATAGGAAGAACTGTGAAACTATGAGGATAACTATTCAATGATTAGAAGACTACGGAATTATTAGAATAATTATCAAATTGTCAGAATAACTGTAGAATTAATCGAATAATTATCGAATTAGTCGAATTGCAATCCCAGTATCTGAGCAATCGCCAAGTTTTGAAAGAGCCAAAAAACATTCAATTACTTGTAGCACCGCCAAATTATTGAAACAACTACGGCATTATGGCAGTAACTACCCGATTATGTGAATAACAGTAGAACTAGTAAATTGATCGAACACTACGGAATTAATCCATTATGTACTTCTGTCAAATTATTTGGATATCTATGAATGTTCTAATAACTATTGAATTACTCAAACAAGTGGAAATTAAGCTAATAAGTACCGAATTTTAGGATTGTCAAATTATTAGAGTAGGTAACTATCAAAAAGTCGGGTAACTATCAAACTATCTGAATAACTATTTTCTACTTCACTGGTGGATTTTTAGCATACATATAAAATTATTCAAATAACTGTCATCTTAAACTATAAAACTTGCCAAATAAGTAGTATTTACTGACTGTAAATACGGAATGTGCTGACTGCACATATTTATTTGAATCTTTAACTACAAAATCTCTGAATAACAATTTAATAGCTTTATATGGAAATAATACCGATATCGAGCCTAATAAGAAATAACACGAGAAGTTTATTATTGATTAAATTAATTACTATGACAAATACATATTACAGTCTACAAAAACAGAATTAGAAACCGCTGATATACCATATAAGCTTGAGAAGGATTAAGATGTAAATATTCTTGTAAGACAGCTGGGTTTATATATCTATTTAAATGTCACATTTATATGCAACAATGTACACTATTTATATATTTGTTTTCGCAACTCTAACCAATAAGTTCAATTGATTACACAAATTTTCCAATTCGCAATTAGTTCTGCAACTACTTCAATGTCTAAATGTTCACAAACAATTTTTCCTAATTTTCAGGTAATCACTACGAATTACATCTGAAAATTTTGAAGAATTGATTTCAGTTGTTTAAACAATCTCCCGAAACTCACATATCTTATATAATCCCCCTAACTTCACTTCAACATAGCTTTTTAAACAAATTCTTAAATAATTCCTACAACATTCATATTTCTTAAATAATTTCCACGATTCCTAAACAATTCTGAAATTTTCGTACTTTGCCACAATATGAAAATTGCAAGTTGCAATTTCTCAAACAATTCCTAATGAGTCGTAGGATAATTTGCACAATTCCTACAGAGTTTTCAGAAGTTGTTAAATTTAGTTCCTGCAATGTACAAATATTTTCCATAATAGTTTAACTATTACTTCCGTAGTGCACAGCTTATCGTGAAATTCCTTTAATGGTTTATTTCTTAGTCATACAATCCTCAGTTCACATATTTGCATACAATCTATAAAAATTAGCGATAGTGGAAGTGGAAACTGAAACTTTAAAAGCTTGAAACTCTGGTTACTAATGTTTATAATGAAAATGTCAACATCCGTTTTAGGAAAACGGGAAGTGATGACATAAGACAATATTAGATAAAAAATAACAAAAACAATATACAAATACGTGGGAAACCAAGGCAAAATGTGTAAAATCTGTAGCAAAAACGCCAAACCAGCATTGAATAGTGATGTGAATGTTTTACAAATGTAACCTAGAAATAGACAGACCTTCAAATTCTTTAAAAATAACTATTCGGAATACTTCACACCAAATCGATAAACTAATTTTGGTTAAACAGGAAATATAAATTAATAAAAACAAACACATGAAAATTATGCAATATTAATATAAATATTTCATAGGTTGTGGTTTCTATGTCGACTTAGGCTTGAAGGAATGCTTGAGGGTAACACCCTGGAGTAATAATAAGCGGCTGAAGAGTAGTACTAACGTCGCTACTACTACACTTACTACTCTTCCAAGGGGTCGTAACAGTATAAAAGGCGACTAGTATTGAAATGATGAAAATAGAATTTAAAAACATGGCTGAATATATTTATTTTGGAACCCTACTTTCGTTCCGGAAAACGTGACCAAAATTAATGTTCGGCAGTACTCCTATTGTTCTTGCTTCAAGCAGTTTTAAAAACAATTCCCCAACGAAGCAATCTACTATAAAATTTTCAGTCAACACATACACCGCATTGTTCACGATACAAACTGGCTACACACGTAATTGTATTGCACAAATAATTGTACAAATATATATGAGCGTGTGTATTATTATATTGTTCGAGTATTTTGGCTATAGAAGCGACATGAAAATGACTGAATTTCCATATTGTATACTTGCACATGTCTTGCTTGCGCAGGTGTAACTGAACGTGTGTCACAGAAGCAGAGACTTGTGCAAGTCTGAATCGGTCGCAAGCATGTTTCTGGAACTATATAATGAAAATACTTATGGTAATATTACAGATCTTTCTTCCCGTTGCAAGAAATCACAAGGTTGCTGTTAATCTTCCATGCGGGGTTACAGCACCCCTCATGATCGTGTTCTGCTTTCTAATTATTGAAGTGAGGACTAATACACGATTGAGGTACGTTTCTTCGTCCATTCGCATGTAATTATCTTAATGAAGAGGGTATACTGTCAATTAATTTGAAAGATTAGTATGTGAGTAGCTTTTGCTTTGATTCCACTAGTCTTTACACCACAAGCTACGCTTTTTCATTGCTTTTTTTCCCGAGAACTACAACGAAAACAACTAAAGCGAGCGCTTCGTCGTCTTCCATCGACGACATGGTTCAAGTGTAAACTGCCACTGTTCAATTATGTTTGAGACGTGTGGGGGCTACATGGCTGTCATGCATACTTGTACAGTAAATTTGTACAAGGATACCGTTCAAGTATGCATTTACGTGTTGAGTCGGCTTAAAGGAAAATCCAAGAGCAGGGCATCGGTGACAAAAAAAAATGTTTTGTGCTTAAACGGATAAGTACCGACTTTGTTTAGAAATCAATATTATTTAAGTTATTTTGTACAAAAGATCATATATGTATGTAAACGCAAGATTCTGCGTCTGCAAAACACGTATTTTACCACAAGATGATTACGTCAAGGCTCAACTGGCGTCACAAATGTGATGGTGAACGTAATATATTACAGAAAGTATTCAAACAACTTGGTATAGGTGATGCAAAGGCACCCCGATGGGGCAGTGCGAACAAGCGCTGTAAGTCGAGGTCACAGTGAAGTGCGGCTCAATCGGCCGCGAGTTCAAACCCTGGCTGAGGCGAC